>CABFWB010008353.1:0-18510 GCA_902151455.1 Timema bartmani
GAGGGGGAAATTCAATTTTCGATACTGTCACATGAAAAAAAAACACCCGATCACCACCACCTCCCTTATCCCTTCTCTATGTGAAATATAGAATGTATATAGGTGACAAAAATATTTGAAATAAAAATAAAAACATTGTTGTGTTGGCAGGCCTGAGTTGATTTTCTGTTTCTCCGCGCCCAAGTCACGGAGACGTACAAAACAAGGAAATCAGAGGTTGTGATATAATTTCCGGAAGGTGGTGAATGGTAGGGGGTGTCCCCACCATCCCCACCCACTCACCCAATGATTATTTTTCCCAGTTGACAAAATTAAGTATGTCAAACCAAACACGAGCCTGTCATCTACTTTCAGTTGTGGACGATGGAAATATAAGCATCTACTACAAACTACATTGGTTCGATCCCCACATTACTATATAATTTTTTTTAAACTGTGTTGCAACCATTATTTTTATCTTTTATTAATTTACGTGACACCTGCTTCAGTGTCTGCATGGTCTAAGACGTCACTCTCGTAATATACTAGACTGCCAATGATGGAGAGGTAGGGGTTCAAATCCCAATCGAGTGTGATGAGTTTTTTTTTTATCTTATGGTTGTCCACTCTCCCTCCACACGAATGTGGGTACACTTATTTAAAATCCAACCTTTCTCATCCCTAACTCATTAGCGTATAAACTGGACAGATAGTAATACGTGGTGCTAAAAAAAATTACTTGATATGACTGGTATTGGTGGCCGAGTGGCCAGAGGCTTTAGAATTGTATTGCACTTGATTGCTTTGAATCCCAACCGAATTACCTGTCGTTGTTTTTCGACGTATGATTTATCATCGTGATCTCCCCAGTCTCTCTCCATGCTAGTGTAAGTACATTTTCTCTCATTTATACATCCCTTTGTATATTTTAAAAATGTCCACTTAGAGAGATTAAAAACCTGGATTTATGGCTTAGGGCTAAGCTATAGTAGGATTCTGGAAAAAACAACTTTTAGAGAAAAAAAAACTTTATTTTTGTGGTCAATATTTATGACATTTACTTTATTAATAGTATTATTTTGTAGGGTATATCAAAAGTTAAAGCAGTTAGCACATGACTTTACGTAAGAATATTTGAGATTTTTAGTGACTTTTATAAACTGTCAGAAATATTTAAGAATCAAATAGATGACGCTATTATTTATGCTTTTAGTGAGGAATTCTCCATCTAGATATCATATTCTGAAAATGGAAAAATTACACCTAGACACGGGAATCGAAACCGGGACCTTTGGCTTATTACGCCAATGCTCTACCACTGAGCTAGCCAGGAATTGTCCCGTACCCAGGGTCATTATTCACTCATATTTTAAGGCAGTCTATGATGGACGTGCGGAAATCGTCGGCTACAAATGTGTGATTTTGTTGAGATCACGAGCATCTACCTTTGACTTGGTAGTTGGCTTAAGTCGAAGGTGGCTGCAACATAGCATAAAAATAAATCTTTGAACTCCAAACAATTAGCTTACATACCAGTTACATAACTAGCCCTGCTTTTTGTGTGGAATAATAGTAGAGAAAATTCAAACATATTTATTTGCGGCCAACATTTGTAACATTTTACTATTCTATTTGTGTTATTTTATAGATATTAACAATATATATCAAAAGTGACATCTGCAGATAGCATGATCTGATTTATGGATGTATTAAAATTGTTTTAGTAACTTTAGTAACTAACTTCTACTGTTCTTCCAACCAAAATCATACATAATATATTCAATGGAAACTGTAAAACTGAAATTAAAGAAATCCAGTAATTTCGGTTTTACAGTTTCCATTGAATATGGTACGATATTGAAATACCGAAACATGTCGGATAATACTCATCCAGAATTCTCCATCTGATCTATAATACCAAAAAGGAGTATAGGGACGTTGATTTCAGCTAAGACTTAGACTGAACTCAACTTTTTCATTAAACTTAAATTAACTTTCAATTTATAAATACTATATTCAAAACTTTTGACTGAAGATGTTAATCTTATTTTAACTTGTTGTTTTAAATAAGTTTTTCATTTTTCATCCTTGTATCAAACTACACATGTATTGTTATTTTTAATATGTTATTAATGATAGGTTGACCATTATTTAAATGCAATAATTATTGTGTCAATGAAATATTTTAAATATTATGAAATGTTGTTATAATTGATATTTCAAGATTATAAATAACTTGCCCGGGATCTTTCAGTTGTATAGAATCTTTCATTAATATTCACATTTATAAAATCTTAAATTTGAAATAATATTTTTTTGAATTTTTCAAATAACAATATTTAAGTCTTATATTATATTAATATCTAGGGTTTTCAAAAGGCTCGGAGGAGAACATTTTGGAATTATATATCTATCCCTAAAATTAAGCTTATTTACTGGCATAAAGATAAAGATCGATTTTATTAAATTCCGCTCCAATCTATTGTGACATAACGAACCCTCCTCCTGGCTATTTAATAAATTTCTAGTATTTTTAAGTGTAAATATTATTCAAATACGAGCTCATGGAGCTTGGAAAGTGAGCCAATAATGCCATATTCCTAAAAAAAACGTTCATGTTATACCGTATAAACAAACACTGCATCTGAATGTTTCACGAATCTAAGACTACATGGAAATATATATAAATAAACAATGGTAGGTAATATACTGGACACTTACTTGTGTGGGTCAATTAATCCTTTCGATTTTCGTCGAGATGGACAATATTTACAAAGAGTGTTTCGCGTACGGAGGGCCATTGTCTTTGTTGTGTTCAAGCTGGCGCCCCTAGGAGCAATCAGGAAAACTAGCGTATGAGAGAGAAGATAATATGGACCAAACAAGAGAGAAGAAATCTTGTTGACATTTAAACGTCGGGAGCTTCGAAGTTCGTGATCTGTCAATTTAAAAAGAAAGGTTTAATATCTTATACAGATTCTATTATACTTTTGGACTGTTTTCGCTTTTCCATTAGACTACTATCTCTTATATCTCCGGTTTAATATCATCAATTTAAATATACTTTTTTGGGAGTTGTACTTTTTTGGTAAGAGCTCATTTCTTCAATTCCAGTATGGAACGTTTTCGAATTGTCCCAAGCGGAAGTGAACTGACCCATTTCGAGTTCAATTGAGGTTATTTATCTTGGCTTCGTTTTAAAGATGTCATAAATCCACAATTATGAATTTTACCACAAGAGCAAATATTATCAAAATTGAACTAAATTTGAATGTAATGGTATTAAAGTTGAACGTTAATGTGTCTACGGCTACCCCTGGATCCCAACTAGTTTTGGGAATGTTTATGAGGGAAGTTCTTAAATATTAAATGTATTTTGAAGATTTTCATTTTTCAATAATTTTCTAAAAGATTTTTTTTTCTACAGAAGACCAAACAAACGTGTGAGATGTTTCTATTTTTATTTGAGATGTATCCCTCCACATTTCAAGCCATCCAAGAACATTATTGTTAAGTGAACATTATTCCCAGATTTAAAATTTAATATAAGAAATTTTATATTTATTTATATTTTTAAATTTCAAGTATATTTATGTTACTTTAGAACTGTATTTATCGGAGCTACATAGACGGATGATGTTGCTTAACCTAAGATTACATGAAAGATCCAACAAATTATATGAAATATTCTTTTTATTAAATTTCATGTACATCCTCATATATTTACTGCATTAATATTGACGTGTTTATCTATGTGTAATGTTTGTGTTTCCCCTAATAATTATTATTGTTGCTGTCTAACTACCAGTGTGTCAAAGTGTATCGAGTTGCTATGACAACCAGGTAATCTAAGTGTGGTTGTTCCTAACACATATCCAGTAGTCCTGAGATCATAAGAGTTTCGTTCATATGAGCAATAAGTTTGTCTTAATGCCTCCCCCCTCCCCCCACTCTTTTTTTCATAAGTCGAGCCAATATTACTTTATATTTATTTTAGAAACTCTGAGAGTGTATAGTTAATTTCAGTACAATGTAAACTGTGTATATATTTGTAGGTCACATGATTTTGATAAGGAAGATAGTTGGTCCAAAAAGGGAGGAGGATACTAGGGAGTTAAGGAGGTTACATAATGGTGAGCTACATACCCTGTACAAGACATTGTTAGGATAATCAAGTCTTGTAGATTAGGGTGGGCAGGACATGCATCGCGAATGGGAGTATCTAGAACCACGTTCAGGGTATTGACTGGGAAGACCATTGGGAAGAATTATACACAGATGGGAGGATAACATTAGAAAAGGACCTGAAAGAGATAGGATGTAATGACGGGGGTGTAATGAATATAACTAGCTCAAGATAAGGATAAGCGGCGTATTTTGTAAGTGCGGCAATGAACTTTCGAGTTCCTAATGCCATATAGTAATTAAGTATGACATTTCAAAATATAATATGAGAAATTATGTACAACTATTGTTTCGTGCCATTTCTTGTTAAATAATACAAGTTTTGAAAATTGTATTTGTGTCACGATAGCTTATGTAAATAAAATATATTAAAATTTGCAAAACAAAGAAATATCTAAAAAAATCCTGTGTGAATTGATATTAATTAAATTCTTGTAAAAAAGGAACTACAGTAGAGTTTTTTTCTCTTTAATATCTAAAATTAGTTCAATAAATGGCTCGTGGCAGTATTGTTATTAATGTTGAAAGACCAATGTTTACAAAAGATAAATACATTTCTAGAAGTAGTTTATGTATCGTATTTATGTCCCATTTCGATGACAAACAAAATGTTAAATTGCTATAATAAATCTTTTCATTTTTCCTGTACTTTTTCTTCGTGACATCCCTCATTTGTCATATAATAAATGGTTTAGCTGTCGGTGGTAGAAAGTCGAGCTATAAAAAAATTGTGATGTCTTACTCTTAACTACATAATACAGCCTTTTATGAATCATGATTAAGTAAACACAATTTTTTTAGTGTTTTTAACTCGTATACATTAAATAACCGTATATTCTAATAAATGATGTTTTCGATAAGAAAATAACCACCAAAAAAAACGTTTTTGTACTTTTTAAAAGGCTCATTCTATAAAATTGGACCTGTAAAATTGTAAGCGTTCACGGTAAATGGAATGTACATTAGGATTTTAAATAAGAAACATTAAAAAATCTAGATTGAAAACTATTCGAGTAGTTTAATATTTACAGCCTCCAGACCTCTCTTGGTTTTGAAATGCATGGTTGTTACTTGGATATTTGCTATCTTCTACGTTACATTTTCCTGAAACCTGGTTTAAAAATATGTATTATTCCTTTCCTCGAAAATACCTAGATAATTGCCATATTTAGAAAAATTACGTTGTTTTTTTCACTTCAAGAAGAGTATTGTGATTACATTATCCAAAATTTCTATAATCATTCCGTTGGATTTCAATTTTTTTTATAGCCCTCCTAGATTTTTTTAAACTAACACAGGTGTCTTTAATAAATTTGAGACTACATAAATCTCATCTTCACTAATTAGATTTATCTCAACGAGATTCTTTTCTGTCTACGTTTTGATTACTTTTTTGTACTGTAACAAAAAAAGAATAAAAAAGGGAGAGGTCTTATAAAAAAAAAAGCACAATTTGTTGAATTGAAATGTACTAGATAAAGAAAAAAAAATTGGCTGACCTGAGCGGAAAAGAGAGAGAAAAATTGTCCGTCTTTTCTAAACAAATGAAGTGAGTATTGTACAGCCGTTGCTCTCTCTAGAAAAGAAAAAAAAGCTTGATTTAATTATTACGTCGCGATTGAAACAATGAAACTAGCGGAAGTGCTTGTGTATTGTTGAGACTGACAACAATGGCTTTGATTGTTGTAAATCTGTAGGGGTGACCTGACCCCCACCTCCAGCTTCCTTTCCCCTTAACCCCTATTTCCCTAGAACGTACTCTGTCTTTTCTTGTGCCTAAATTAAAAGCTTCCCCTACCTTCCTATCTACTCCTTCCCTCCAAATAAAAACGTCGCACGGCGATGATGAAGGGGGATTTCGAGAAAGGATCGAGAAAAGGTTGACGATGACAGACTTGGAGGAGAAGTAAAGAAAGGACTGTGAAAAGAGAAACTGAAATTGAATCTCTGTAATGAGATTGAATTGTGTGTGATAATTAAGTTTTATATTTAGGCTTTTCATTACTTCTTCCCTTCCTCCCTCCCCTCCCCTTTTGGTGTTCTTTTTCTTGCGCTCCGTTTAATTCGTTTTACTTTGGTAGATTAAAAACACTACGGTGATGACCTTCAAGATCGCAGCTTGTGAATGAGAACTTATTTTATATTTCAAGGGGTGTTCCAAGGTCGTTTACAAATATGCGAAATCAAGAAGATCAAGTCAACGATAAAAATTACTTGGCAAAGTCTGCAAATGCATGTCTTGGAGTATGTATTTATCTCGTAATAATTGAAGATTAAATTTGACGCTTGTTTTCCACCCTATACATTCACTGTATCAGCCATTTTGAAGCTAGGCTCAAAGAAGCAATTAAAAACTTCTGTGTAAAAATTACACCTGAAAATTTTTTGTCGTAAATAATCACGAGATATAATATCAAAGAGTAAATATTAGATAAGTGTGATATTAATTGAATGCAAGCAAGGAAGATAACACAGCTAAGAATCTTTGTAGATTAAATTTTCTTTTCTTAATACCAAGGGCGTGGAAAGCTCATTTTTCTTGGAGGGGCTCACTAGAATTTTAACGTAATATTATAACAATGTTTTTCTACATAACTATCAGTTTGAGACATCTTCTGCATGGATAAGCCGCATCAAACTCTATCAAATTAGGACGCTCAACATCCGGCTGCCATCATTCTAATAGTTCCTCCGTGTACAATCCTGACCTAACATAGGCAATCGCAAACCATTATGGCAATTAATAAATTTAAATAAAAAATCTTTGAAACAAAGCATTACCTAGTCCATAAAATGGGTGCACAAACGAACTTAATCCATTGAAAACGCAATCTTTACCTAAGCACGATTTTAATACAAGTGAAACAAATCAATAATCATTGTTACAGAAACATGTTGGATAAAAGAGCAACAACCAATTTCACCAAAGAGCATAAATTAAATAATAAAATCTGTTACAGAAACACATAATAAATATTGGGCATAATGATTTTAAAAAAACGTTGTCAAAAACTTAAGTTATCGTAGTTTGTTTATTTTAATTATCATTATGACGTTCCTAGTAAGGCGCTAATTTCTACTATATACTATAAACCTAATATATTATTAATTAGATGATTAGATAAATGAGAAGATTGTGATGAGTATAAAGGTTCTTCCTTTAGTCTTTTTTTCTGTTACTAAGAATTTTAATTGTGACTATATCGTTCTTAGTAAGGCGCTAATTTCTACTTTATTTCGATTTTAGCTATAGTAGCCCCATGGCTTCTTTGGTGCTGACTGACAGCTGACGGCTTTGAAAAGCTACCAGACCAAATTATATATCCCTACGCCGAACCATATGATCTGCAAAAAACATGTGTTTAGCAGCTGTCACTTCTGACAGTCAAAATTTAGGCATATACCTAAATGTTGACTGTCAGAAATCAGCTGTGAACTGTCAGTCAGTACCAAAGAAGCCATGGGGCTACAGTATGTAGGCTATTTGTAATACTAATTGAACCATTCTAGTATAGTCAGTGGTTTTTATATTATTTTATTTTTAGACATTTTTCTTCTGCCTATAAAAAGTTTAAGTTTTCCACCATATCAAGAAGGGTTGTTTTTCTACTAAGAAAATTTTAGGGTCTCCTTCCATTTCCCAGCACCGGTGGGCACGTGATCATTTAGTCTGGTTTCTCGGTGATGGAAAGGTGAGGTTTAATATCCTGGCCTGATATACTGAGATTTTTAAAAACGATTTCCCGTTCTCTTTCCACGCAAATGGCAGCACCTTTCCTTTCCTTTTTCAACAATACTTCGTTAACTTAAAATGTGGACAGCCCAAAAGGGTAAAACGTGGCGGAAAGAATGAAAAGAAATCATTTAATTTCAGTCTTGTGTGTGCGGGCTGCAGGCGCTTGTCTATTTATTATTTTTAACTTGTGAGCTAATCACTGAATTTTGACCAAACTAAGGACATAGGTAGTCACCCACCAGGAATTCTCCTGATTTGTATGTTGATCTTTTATTGATCATTTTGGTGCCATGGGTGTTGAGAAAATGTTCACAATATTGGTCAAATTTAAGGTGTGATGGAAGGGGACTCGAGAAAAAGGCAGTGTTTTTTGCAGTTTCTATAACAAAACTTTTTTTTCTGCAAAAATAAATAAAATATTGCTCCAGTACAAACATAGAGTTTCATTTTCTTCCCGTGTTTATATTGACAGTGGTTGAATATCTGTCATGAGCATGGTGACATTATCTAACAAACTTTTTAAATTAAGAGAAAAAGTCGTCATTAAATTCTAGGACAAACTTGACAGATAGTCAAAAAAATTTGAGGTCATCATGTGAAGAAAATTAAATTCTATGTTTGTACTGGAGCAATATTTTATTTAATTTGACAAAAAATGTTTTACCATAAAAACTACAAAAACACTGGATTTTTCTCGCGTTCCCTTCCATACCACCTTAACTGAACAAAAATAAAATAATGTTCTTTGCTCAGTTTAACAAAGATAACATTTCCTTATTCCGTGAAAGAAATAACAAAAATAGCTTATCTAAACTGTCCTAGATTTTTTTAATCTTACCATAGTGAAAGGTGTCCTAAAATGCTTAAGCCTTCCGAGGGAACAAAAATAAATTTCATCCGATATGAACAAAACTCGGTATTTAAAAATTATTTGGCTAAATTTTCTGAGCCCACAATTGTGTTTCATATTAATCGCACTTAGATGGACCGATTTTTAAAATGATTTAGTTTGATTTCTAGCAATGCTGGTTTAGCATTTAGTGTTTCGTAAATTGTAATTATCCGTATCATATCTGACTATAATGAATGTACACTCAAAAGTCTCTGTATTTAAGGTGGCAGAAAACATTCTTGGATAAAATAAATAAAATACTGTTTCATTAGATACAATTAGTCTAATTTTCTACATAGTAGGAATCTCAACAGTTCTTAAATATTTGTCAAGAACATAATGGAGTTTGATGAAAAAATTAAAAAAATTCCTAATAAAATTCTTTGATGTCCTACGACAAATATTCAAGAACTGTTGAGATTATTAAACGTAGAAAATAATTAAACTTAATGTATCTAATAGAGTAATATGTTATTCATGATTCAAGGAGTAACTCTGGTAGTTGGCTAGTCTGCTGATGATGGAGAGATCAGGGTTCTAATCCCAGTTGTGAGCACTGAGGTTGGTTTTTCCTAAATATTTTTTTCACTTTCACTCCATGCAAATGTGAGTACACTTCTTCTAAATTTAGCCTGCTTCATCCGTAACACATTAGTTAGCTTAAAACGTAGCAAGGTGCTGTAGTATAAAATAAATGGTACGGCGCACCGCGCAGACTTTCTCCCACTTTTATCTTAAAATAGACATTTACTAAAAACTCTTAAGATTCGTGAAACGAAATAATAGGGTTATACAATGATGTAGAAACATTACACCAAAGATCATAAATGAAATAATATACACCGTTACTTACTTACTCTACAGCATTAGGAACTAGGAACACTGCTACAGAAAAATTAAGAAAAGAGAAACATCTTTGTTCACCAAAGAGAATAAGAATCAAATTAATTTTAAAGACCTCAGTTAAAATGTATTTATATTTGCCTATTCTCAGAGAATATTGGTTTTATAAAAATATATTTAAAATAAAAGATTTGTATTTTTAATAGTACTACAACTTTACAATAATAAGATATTTCGTATCTCAAATAGTTGCGGAGAAATTATGAAAATTGGAAAATTTCCCTTATGTAAAGTACTCTCAAAGTAATTTTCATTAGAAAATAAGAATTGCCATCTTGTGTATAATGATAAACAGTGTTTAGATATAAAATTTAGTCAAAATCGTCCAAGCGAATTTGAGAAAATCGATTTGTTCTCTTTTTGCCCTTCAGTAAACTACCTTTAATTTTAGGTTCAAATGTCTACTCATAAAAACCCTTCAGGGAACCCTATGAAAACCCTAGATACCAAGTTTTAGCCCAATTGGTAAAATAGTTTCGGCTCTAGCCCAAGGTACAGACAGACAAACGGAATTGCGAAAACCACTTTCCTGGTTTCAAAGGATCATGAAACATCGACATTTATCAAAATCCTGAGTTTGATTTTTTTTAACGAACACAATACTTTCTCTCCGAGTTGTCAAGAGAAAGTAAAAATTGGGCCAAACCCCTTTTTATGTATATCGTATTCCTTCCATCCCACTTTAACGATTAAGGTAGACCTTGACTTATTATTTTGAAAGAGCTTTAAAGAACTGGATCTGGTCAAGGATAAATCCAAGCCGATTGAATTAAAGTAAACACAATATAAATACTAACATATACACCAAATTATTTTCTAAACATATTATTTGTTGGTGATCCCTCCATTAAAAACATTTTGAACATGAATACATTATTAATATTTACTTTTAGAGTGAACTAAACCAGCTTATTTAAAAATAAAAAGTATTCTTCAGCCAATCAACTAACTAGCTTCGTACTACCTTGAATTAATCGAGAGTGCCTTTTCTTTGTCAGGATTTCCATTTCGAAGTACTCCCTCAAGTTTTCTTTGATCGTTTTCATTCAATTCCATGCTCGAGGTAATTTAGTTTCTTTGTTGTCAGGTTTCCCACCCCCCACTCCCCCTCGAAGAAACGGGTCTAATTAGCGGTTCAATTCAATCTCGCTATTATTACAAAGGTACTTTTCTTGTCAGAAAATAAAAGCTTTAGGTTTGGTGAATTAGTCATAAGATAAATCCCTCTTTAAAAAAAAATACAGGTATGGAAGAAATATATTTTAAATCGTATTTGTATACACGATTTGAAATTCAATTTTACATTTAACATTTAAAAACATTATTGGATTATTTATTAGGTCAATGAACATATTAATTATTAACACTAATATTTTCTATATAAAAATTCTTGCGTAAGTAGGTAATCCGATATATTTAAGAAATTTACATTTACTTATAATAATTTGTGACTATGGCTAGTTGTTTAGTGTATTTGTCCACAAGATGTATGGAAAACTAGTGTGTTCCAGTTGGTGCAAACTAAAAGGGGGCTTGTTGGCAATTTTAACCATACGTGATTACTCAGCAGCTTTCCCGTCTTTCTATCCCATTTAACGATAAAGCAACTACACTCTAGGGGATGACGTCAGTCTTTTCCATTCGTGATTCTCATACAGTTTACCGTTCATCAATTATCACGAATAGAATTAGCTCCAACGGTTTCACAACTGCTCCAACCAGGCATGTTCAATCCTGTTTGGAATCCTGTACGTGATTGTGGAAACACCTGACCTCCCTTCACTCACGTACGGGGAAAGCCCCATCTACAGACTCCGTATCTGTAAGGTGCTTAGTAATCCTTAATTAAGAGATCGACTCCATACTAAGCTTTATTCACACGTTCACCGCAGAATCTGCTTGAGTGGTGCAAAAAACTCACACACTGTATGTTGACCCATGATGCATTGCAACGCTAATTTAAAACAGCTGATTATCAACATATTTTATTTTCTAGTGGATAAACATATTTTTTAAATCATTTTCCTGATGTATGTTTTCAAATTATAACGCTGTGACCCGCCTCGGTGGCGTAGTTGGCTAACGCGCTAGTCATGTTGAGCTCGACCACCAAGGACGGGGAGATCAATGTTCGAATCTTGGTCGGGTGAACTGGGGTTGGTTTTTCCTAAATGGTTTTCCACTTTCCCTCCACGCAAATGCGGGTTCACTTCCTCTAAATACTAATCCATTAGCGTAATTAGTACTTAAGCGTATAACCCGAACGGGTAGTAAGACGCGGTGCTAAATATTATTATTATAACGCTGTGTCGTGGCACAATCCAATACATCGATACCCACACTTTACATTAACGGGTTATTTCAAATCTTCTCACAACGGTCAACGAAGCTGTCTGCTTGCTTCTGGCTAAAGAGCGCATGCATTGTCAAAAGCGAATGCGCACTGGTTTGAGATGACTGGTTCTGTGATTTGATTGGTTCTCCTGTGCCGAACATCTCAGACGGAGCTGACAAAGTAAATATAAGTTTAACTTTATCAGAACAGCTCGCGCCGATAAAGCGGAAATCTTTTTATTGGCTTAGAGCTTGTCTCATGCCCACGTTTCTGTTCTGCGCTGGTTTTCGGTGAACGTGTGAATCCACAGTAACAGATTGCACTGTCGACAGAATCCTTATCCTTAATGTCTTAGTCCTTATCACTCCATAGGAGTTGACTCAACTTTAACTGTCTAAGGACTAGTCGATACGGAATGCTAAGGGCTATCAATAGCATCAAAGTAAGCGTGCACACGCATTGAAATGTAAGCACCAATGGAATTATTATAGCAAGTACACTAACTAGCTCATGTTTTAAATATATTATTTGTGACTGCACTTAACCTACTGATACCTTTCAAATGTAGCCTAACCTAGACGTTTTATAAAAATACGCTTTGTAATTACCTGTGTTGATAATCGTTCAACTATGATCTCGTCTGCTTTCGCCTAGGTCAAGAAAACTTTCTTTCTAGGTGTTTAATTGGACGTTGTTTTCAACTTTATCATTGGTTGGCATGGTAACATGATTACTGATACAGACTGTGTTGACGTGAATTCCATCTCTAAGGACCATTAAGGACTATATGGATGCGGAGCTTATGGACTCTGTAGATGAGGTTGAAAGCTCTTTGGCCCAGAAACCACTCTCTCTCGGGATTGTCAGAGGTTCGGTTAGTCACGACGATGAAAACGGAACAAAATCGAGTTAGGTTTGATTCTGTTCGGGATAATTTTGTCGTGATTGTTTCATACGTATTTTCGTGATTTCCCGTACAGTTTAATCATACGCGGTTTAAACTGCCGACAATCCCGACAGTGTATGGGCCCCTTAAGATGTTGTAAATCTCGATAGTTCTAGGTTCTCTAAAGTTCTAGGTCAGGATACATCTGATGAACGTCCTTTTACAATAGATGAATGATGCGTAGATACGTAGCAAAACATCGATCACCAAATTAAACGGTACGGTGCCACGCACAGATTTTCTCGCTTTTTTATCTTAATTATACTTATAGCTGGTAAAATCTGTGAAATTAACTAGTATACTTTGTTATAGAAACATAATGTACAAAAATAATATCACATTTTACCAAAGAATATACATTAAATAGTATACCCTGTGCATTTTCATCTCCCCGATTTCTGAGGTTATATTAAAAAAAAATTCCAATATCTAAAAATATATATAATATATATAAATATAAAATATTATTATTTTTAACGAACGTTGTTTTGTTTTTAAGAGTCCTACAACCCGCTTCGGTGGTCGCGTGGCCTAACGCGCCACTCCCGCAGTAGACTAGACAGCCGATGACGGGAGATCGAAGTTCGAATCTCGGTTGGGTGTACTGAATGTGGTTTCCCCATGACGGTTTTCTAATCTCCCTCCATGCAAAAGTGGGTACACTTCTCAATATAACCTTCCTAATCCCTAAACCATCAGCGTAATTAGTACATAAGCGTATAACTCGAACGTGTAGTAAGACGCGGTGCTAAAAAAATCAAAGGTCAACAATTTTACTGTGATAAGTAATTTCATGTCTTGAAGAATTGAGATATGATAAAAATTAGAAATTTACGTTAAAGTAAAGTACCCTCAAAGTCATTTTCACGGGGAAATGATGATCGCCATTTTGTTTTTAATGTTAGACAATATATAGAAACGAATTTTAGTCTAAATCAATATAACCAATTTTTAGAAAAACGTTTTTTTTTTCTCTTTAAGCCCTTAATTAAATTACCCTTAATTTTATGGTTAGATATCGCATTCCAAAAAAAGATTCTGTGTAACCTTGTTAGAATCGTAGATACCAAGTTTTAGCCCGATCGGTAAAGTAATTACGGCCCTAGGCTGAGATACAGACAGACGGAATCGTGAAAACAGCTTTTTCGGGTTTAATATGTCATAAAACATCGATATTCATGAAAATCACAAATTAGATAATTTTTTTAGACGATCACAATAATTCCTCTGTCCGAGTGCTCGTGACAAAGTAAAAACGGAAAACAATTGATTTTTTTTCTATTAATTCGTATTTGTATATTTACGAAATAATTGTATGCAAGTAATTTAAAAATATATATTAAATACTTTACAAACTGTTTCCGGTAGGGTGTACAAAGGGTAAGTTATTGCCTAAACGTTTTTCCAATCTCCCTTCATGCAAATGTGGGTACACCTACTCTTAATTTAACCTTCCTAATCCATAACACATTAGCGTAATTAATACATATGTGTATAACCCTAAAGGGTTGTAAAACGCTGTGCTAAAAATAAAAAATCTTATAGCTTTAAATATATGTATAATTATCTGATCCTTTTAGCGGATTGTTTTTAGCGCAGTGTCTTACTACCCATTCGGTGTATACCCATATGTAATAATTACGTTAGTGGTTTTAGAGAATAGTAAGGCTATATTTAGAGGAAGCGTATCCTCATTTTCGTGGCGGAAGAGTGGAAACAACTTTGGAAAAATCACACTCAGTACACCCGACCGAGATTCGAACCTCAATCACCCCGTCATCAGCAGTCTAGTAGCGCGTTAGACCATGCGGCCACTGAAGAGGGGTTTTAGCGTAATTGGTTACAATCATTACTTTCTAGCTCAATTTAGTTCTAAATAATATAGTCCTTATCCGTGAATCAAGCATCTGGTCTATAATCCTATCTTTCCGCTCAGAGAGAGAGAGAAAGAGAGCTATAAAAACTGTCATTTGAACAATCTCCCGCCTCCCAATCTGGTCTATAATCCTATCTTTCCGCTCAGAGAGAGAGAGAGAAAGAGAGCTATAAAAACTGTCATTTGAACAATCTCCCGCCTCCCACTGAGCGTTGCGGTCAGCTAAAGGGAGCGGAATTCTAGGGTTGAAAAGGGGTGCAGAGGGGGTTGGAATTCTCAGATGTAACGTCCCGAAGTAACATTTTAATTACGACTGGCTGGGCGGGAGGGTTTCTGGTGACCTGCTTGGCGTGTGCCGGTTGATTAATAACTAGCTCCCTTCACAACCTCCTTTGCCCCCCCCCTATCCCCCCCATCAGCCTCTCCAACCCATCGCTTCTATCCCCTTTCCGTGATGTGGTCATGGATGAAAAAGAATAAGATTTGGCAAACGCCTCATTCTATTTTGTTGTTGCTATTATTATTATTATTATTATTATTATTATTATTATTATTATTATTATTATAATTATTATTATTATTATTATTATTTAATCTTGACAATTTAGCGTGACATTTTAAAACATAGATCAAATCACACGATTTACAAACTAACCTAACCTTTACAGTACTACCCCTGTTACCTACATCAGTCGTCGCGTGATATAATGCGTTACTCTCGCATTAGACTAAATTTCCTGTGACGGGGATATCGGGGTTGAATCCCGGTTGGGTGTACTGTGGGAGGTTGTTTTTTTCCCTCAAATGATTTCCTAGTTTCCCTAAAGAATTATTTGGGTACATTCCCTCTATAATTCTATCCTCCCCATCCCTGTCCTGTCCCATGAGTGTAAATTAATGTATACTTATAGCACTCGAGGGTATTATTACTCAGCGAAAAAATTTATATACAGGATGGGGCCGAAACAATTAGACGATAAGTAACTTTAAAATTAATACTTTAATTGAAAAGTAAATATTCACTAGCTAAACAAAAGCAAACTACATACTACATTTTTCATTTTTTTTTAAGATAATGTCATTAAAGTTAGCTCCACCAGACGTCAGGCAAATTTCAGCACGTTGTCCATCACTTTCTTCAGCATAGATCGTATAATTGTTTCCGACCCACCCTGTGTGTAAATATATAAAACCGCTAAATAATTACGACGACAAAATAATTAATATTAAATTTTCATAAATAAAATGGGTCTCAATATCGGCCAAACATGATGATTTAAACATTCAGGCCGCTCCTCTTAATAGTGAATGACCAGCTGGACTCGCTACACATAGGCACCCGCTTCAAAAATATGTCTTCCTTATTAGCTAACCCCTGAAACGTAGGCCTATAAGACTTTCATTCCCCAAAATTTCCTTTTTACGAGCTATGAGCTAGGAGTGGGGGTGTATAAAACGCAACTAAAGGGTATTGTTTTTTGCAGTTTTTATATCAAAACTTTTTTTTTTGTAAAATTAAACCAGATATTGTTCCAGTAAAAACATAAGAGTTTAATATTCTTCACATGGTGATATCAACAGTTCTTGAATATTTGTCAATGGTGTCCTGGAATTTAATGACAACTTTTTCTCTTCATTTAAAAAGTTTCTGATCTAATGCCGCAATGCTCATTACATATATTCAACAACCGTTGAATCTCCATGTGTAGAAAACTAAACTATTATGTTAGTACTGAAAACCCATGTATTATTTATTTNATTACATATATTCAACAACCGTTGAATCTCCATGTGTAGAAAACTAAACTATTATGTTAGTACTGAAAACCCATGTATTATTTATTTTGGCCAAATAAGAAAAATTTGGCTGTAAAATCTTCAGGAACACTACCCTTTTCTCACGTTCTCTACACTCCTACTCTAACATTTTGAAACAAAAATTACTAATTGTGTACCGACACATTACCAGCCTTACTTTGAATTCACGGACTTTTAGAGTCCACGGTGGATTAAACGGGAAATAAAATAAAATATTACACTCGAACCAGAAAACGTATCGAAGTGGTGTTTTCTACATTCTTCATTTTACATAATAGAAATTGGAATAATTTTATTAGCTTTTTATATTTTAAAATAATAATTTTTCAATTTTTTTTAACAGCTTGCTTTTTGTTACCCGTTTGGGTTACACGCGTTAGTACTAATTACGCTAATGTTTTAGGAAATAGAAAGGTTGAATTTAGAGGAAGTGTACCCAAACTTCCCTGGAAGGAGAGTCGAAAACAATTAAGGAAAACCCACCCTCAATATTCCCGACCGGGATTCGAACCCCTATAAAACTCTCATCAGTAGTCTAATATATTTTGAGAGGGACGCCTTATACCATGAGGCCACCAAAGCGAGTTTCTATTTTGTTGCTTTGTTTAAGAAATATATTAAATTATTTAAACTGTTTAGTTGGTCTTAATTGAACTGGTTTGTTTTTTAAGGACGAGACTTAAAATTTCACTCCAATTTGACGCTTGATTGGAGATTAACTGTATTACCTACCTAAGTGATGTGTTAATTGTAAGATAAGACAGGATCATAAGTGTCAAAAAAGTTGGTTTGTTATTATAGGTTAAGCCTCTTAACTCCAGACGGAATACAATCTTTACCTCGTTTTTCCATGAACCAGTCCTAATAGAATACGAGTAGCCTGTGAAGACATGGCGATTATACTTGGTGGTGACATTGTGAAGACAATCTCTGAAAAGGGCGGGAGGGGGTAGAAGTTGCGTGGATTTCATTAGAGAAACCACCAGGGATGTGTTTGCCATTGTTATTAGAAATATCACCTGTATATTCAGGAAGCAAAGGGTTATTGTATTTGTGCCAGGGAGTCGAACCGAATTATGTATCGGTTTTGGTTCCTTTTCCGGTTCTTCCAGTAAATATTTTGAAGTTCCGGTATGAAAAAAATACATATTATGGTTATTTTTTGTTATTAATTAGATTCTGGTTCTGATTCCGATTACTTTTAATATTTTATTTAACAGTTCTACTAGCATTATAAAATTCGTACACTAAAAAATAATGTTTAACAAATAAAAGGTTTTTTAGCGCCGCTTTTTATTACCCGGTTGGTTTACACGGCTATGTACTGGTTACGCGAATGTGTTTGGTATGAGTAAGGTTGAATTTAGAGTAATTGTACCCGCATTTTAGGGAGAATGGAAAACTATTTAGGCAAAACGACCCTCAGTACACCCGACCGTGGCTTGAACCACGATATTTCTGTCTTCAGAAATTTAGTATATTGCAATAGTGACACCTTAAACCAGGGCTATTCAATTGGCAGCCCACAGGCCACATCCGGCCCGCCAAGCTCCACATATTGGCCCGTGGATTGAAAGCCCAACTACTGTATTACTGGAGATGCGTCGTATAGCTCAGACGGTATGTAGAAAGCCTGACCTTGAAAGGCTATAGAGATCTTTAGTATATTATCAGTCATGGAGGAAGCTGCAAGCACAATGTTCGGCCAGACTGACAAGCGTACGAGCGAGCAACTGAGCGACTGTGTGGCCCAACTGGCGAGCGCGTGATTAGCAGATAGCTCTCGATAGTTGTCGATTAGGAGGCAAAGGTTCGAATCTTGGCTCAGTGAACTGAGGGT
>CABFWB010008354.1:0-18508 GCA_902151455.1 Timema bartmani
GACAATTCTGAGCATATATTTGCAATCAGGGTAACCTAAAATGTGAACATCTGAAAGAAAAAATGCCATATCTAACATTCACGAATTATCGCGATCTCCACAAACGCAGGGCTCTGACAATAACCAATCCGTCATAGGGATCTTTAAGAAATTCAAAATGGTAGATCTCACGTGCCAGTAGAAACTGTTGTAAATGATTGGTTGCAGTTAAAAAACTTATTAAGACATAAAATCAATTTATTAATAATAGACCATAACAACAACGAATGTGGGAAAAAAGAGAAACATTAAGAGTTGAAGAATAAAAGAGCATGTATGACTCGGTGTATGTATGTTGCTGAAGCAAAGGGAGTATATATGGATAAGGAAGTGTGGAGAAAAGTAGTGAAAATGGATTAAGTACGGAGCTTTTTTTTTTTAGCTCTATGGATACTTTATTTTGGATTTTAAGCTTTCTCAAAGGACAACCGAGCTCTTCCAGCTCGTAAAAGTTTTATTCGTCACTGTTGTCGATAATAATCTGTAACCAAGTTATCTTCTCTGCTCCTTTAAATATATCGGCGTCTCCTTCTCCAAATGCCGACAAATCAGTATACTTAGTTCCGAGTACGGCTTATCATCACTCTGCTAAGATAATCCATGATGACAATATACTTTCCTCTTACTTCGTGATGAAAGATAATGAATCTCGAACTGAGGGAGGAACATATAATTGGGTTCATCGAATGGATGGAAATGTAAGACTACCTCCTTGAAAAGGAAGACTTCTTCCTCGTTCATGAACCTCTGAACGTCGATCAATATAGACCCTACTGTACGGGTAAATGTCCCAAACAAACTATTTATGATACCATCTTGTCGGCATCACTGCTGGAAGGATTGTAGCGGATTACATGATCGTGAATGAAGTCATAAAGGCTTTAGTATTGGAAGGGCTTCTTTCTTCCATCTCAAACGTTATACGACATGTTATCATACCATCCTTGAGAATATCTTCCTGAATATCTTCTACTCAGTTCGATCTCAGAATGTGTCTCAGTGTTGGCTCTTTGTAATGAATTCTTGTCAAGTTCTTGTTTAGCATATTTTATCAGAATACGAGAATAGTCTTAGAAAAATCCCAGTATGAAACGTAAATGGACGCATACGTCAACGATACCTGTTAAAGCCGGTGCCTGTACTTCTTTATGTCTCTATCCTGAATTTTCCAAGCACGTCTCTTCCCCTCTCCATATCGACAGATAGTTGTTGAGATTAGTCAAAATACCCACATCTCTCGATTGATCATCCCCTGCTCCATTTATATCGTAGGCGATTTTAGAGAATAGATTAAATATCCCACTATTGACGACTCTCGAAGTATTCCCGACAGCTCCATTATCCAGGAATAGCCTTCCTCTGATATGTAGAAGCAAACGACATGGTAGAGTGAACAAACCTCCTTTCTGAATAGATATCCTAAGTTTGTTTCCGTTAGCTAACGGTCATGAAATATACGAAGTGAAGGAAGGATATTAGAAACTAGTCAAAGCAGTATTGAAGGAAGCAGGGTCTCCCACTGTTTAGTTTATCGACAACGTAATCCATTATTTTCGTAGCGAGTCTCGTCTCCCGAGCGTCGTTTATTAGCATGTGCAAACGCGTTCATTGATCTTCACTCAATGTTTTGAGATAGGGGACGTCTTCTTGTTAATCTAGTAAAAGTCCCATCTCCAACTCATTTCAATGGCAGACGTAGTGATATAGTTTATTCTCTAAAGTTAATAATATCTCCTCTTCCGTCAACAAGTCGTACCGAGATAGACTCTATGACTCGGTTTGTTACCGGGAGATAAATGCCATTATTCGGTGCTTCCACTATCCTATAGCCCGGAGGGTCAGTCACGCTGGACTCGTGCAGAGTATGACTCGGTTTATCCGCTGGCAAGACTGCATTCGACACGGATCACATTCACATGTAGGATATTCACAGTAATTGTCTAGATCTGCGTTATCCCAACAGGAAGAACAACATGTTTGAAACCTAGCAGAGATGCGAGCGTGCTTGGTCAAGTAAAGTCAATAGGCTTGTTACAATTAATGTAACTCTTTAAGGTGTTAGGATCACCGATGTTTGAAAGTATCACATTGCTTGAGACTTCACGTATCAAGTATCGATCTAGAGCTTCCAGCTCATAAGTATCCGAAGGAACGATATAATCTTTTCAACTGAAATATAATTTATGATTACGTTCGTCAATGTTTGCTATGGAACTGAATGTTGACATATTGGTCAGACCAATAGATGATTGTATTCTCCCAGCAGGATATGTGGAAAGTAACTCTCTGTCAGATTCGAACTCTGACCTAACATTGTTTCATATACATGTTTACCGCGCTAAGTCGTTAGCACGTGTATTTAAGAGAAGTTAGACAGAGATATCCACAGAATACGGTATCGCACTCTTGCTCCATTTATGATTATGAATGATCGGTATTCCTCCAAGATAATGTATGGGTTTGAGCGGTGGTCTTAGATCAACGAAACTGTCAAAGTATTCCACAATTCCTCCTTGTTTTCTATACGCCATCCAATGCGTACCCTTACCGTTATCTCTATCGAGATTGATAATGGTACACTCGTTCCTCCACGGTGATCAGTAGGTAAATACGTATCTCGCGAAAACTCCTCTAAAGTATATAATTTTAACTCTTTAGCGTATTTGTACAGATCTCTTTCGGTAAGGGCTCGTCTAGTTAGCGATTGGATCAGTTTTTTGAGTACGGATGAAGATACTATTCATTGTATCATTTGCGGACTTTCAAATTGCAGGAAAACAAATGTAATGATCAGTCTGATTAAGGAACAGAATGGATTATGGTTCAATAACATGTACGTTTACTCTAAATCGTTGTAATAGTCCAAAGTTTATCTCAAGCTCTTAAGCTAGTCGATAGAATGGGCTAATTTTTTTTGTCTGAAAACGATGAGATCACTCCACCCTCCGAATCTAAACTTGATTTTGTATTTAGTTTCAACGATGTCACTTGGGATAAATAATATAACATACAGGCTTATTTCAGTATGGGTAGTCATAGAGCTATAGAATGTTCCTATCTATGCCTGACCTACTCTCGAATCCCCAAGTAGACATCGAGAGTTAACCTTCTCATTCTTTACAAGATGGATGATACAACCATGAAACATGTCTATGATAATCATGTAAACACAGGTATTACCTTCCACAAGTTTAAAGAAATGTGTTCACTATGTTGGAAACACAAGTGCGATTTTACTAGTCTTGAGTAAAGAACGAACGGGTTGTAAGACGCAGCGCTGTAAAAAGTAAAGTTCATGAAATGGATAAGAGACGTTACCGCTGCAGGTTTAATATTTTTATTTTATCCGATTAATATGCATGTAGACTCAGTTTATGGTGAGACATCATATCATCCATATCGAAATTCAGATATAGTATCTACAAATATAAATAAAAAAATGAGGGGGTGAAAGAGAATCGAACTCTAAGCCGAAGAGGATCTTACTATGCAGGTTCGAGGAGGATCATAAACATCGCAGCTCCCATCGTGTAAAAAAAAATGCTTGTAATGAGTACTACGCCGATAGGATGGATGCGAAACATAATAACGAACAGGTAAACCTTCTCAATACTACCAGATATCTTATAAAAGGACAGATAGATTCAGTGATTAAAAGTTAGAAAGTGGATTGAACTTTGCATACCAACTTTGAAAGGAGCAGCAAGAAATTGATGGAGGAAGTATGGAAACTATCATGACAGCAGAAAGACCACCTCAACCATATGAAAACAGCGACAGTCATAAGCACAGCGACAGTTTCTTTAGGTCATAAGCGTATCAAGTTGGAGGAGTCTTTCACCATAGAGCAGACCGTTTACGCTGATCATTACAACATGATTATGAGAGGTATCATGATGGCATAAATGATGGGGAACGATCGGTATTACGTCGGAGAAGGTTAAATATTGTGAAACATTGCTTTACCCATATTATAATCGGATATAGCCTTTATAGCCTTTGTAGACCAGAAGTATTATTATGGTTTCGTCTAGATTTCATAGATTCAAACTCTATCAGGAAGAATACGAGATATTTCGAACTGGCTTTAATTATGAAACCTGGTTATAAGTTTAAGAAAGCCGGTATCGTTTCCCCTATGGTTATGAACTCGAAAAACACTGGTTGTTTATTGAATCTCAAGCCTATCAGAGGGGTACCTTTGTAGGTGTCAGAGGGTGATTCCTTATCTTTCATGTTTGAGAGATTGTCAACCTCATCATCAAAGTGACACGTGTATTTATGTCTTACGTGTATTTAGGTATAATACTTGGTTCATTAATCGTATAGACATTCATAGTCTACATCATGTCGACAAAGGTTGCAGATGATATCTTCACTAAGCGAAAGTACAAACAGCTAAGAGATGCGCGACACGAGTCTGATATTGTGGCGAGAAAAACCTTTAAACTGATCACGGAACCACTGATCAAGATGAAGAAGATGACTTAAAAGGAGGAGGAGGAGGAAGAAGAAGTAATCTCACCCAAGAGATTGCATAACATATATTTATTGCATACTTATCTTCACACACCTCAAGCACGCTCTGATAAACTTAATATGTACGTTAATATGGAAACACAGCCAAGCTCGGGGATACACATGTTCTGTTTGATGGTAGTGACAGAACTTTAATTCTCAATAACATCATAACTCTTTTTACTGAGGAATTTTTAGAATTACTATTTTTAAAAAAAAGCCTCTGAGTTATACTGAGGAGGATCTGAAGGCATATACGTCTATGCTCGAGGAAACAAATACACATTAAATCAGGAACTAACCTTACACCCGTTTCAATTCAAGCACAGGTTGAGAATATTTACGTATCATAGAACCTATGTTACAGGATGAGCTTGATAGAGAAGGTCTATATAAAACGGAGTGAGTAAGAGGGATAGATTATACCTATTGGGATGATCCAAAGGAATTGGTCGATCAAATTAAGACCCTTACATTCATCGGCCAAAGCAGGTCATTCCGTACATGATAGCGATACTGTTTCCATGGTAGAAAAATTACGCGAGGCTGAAACCATTGTCTAATCATGTTTGTCAAGGAGGATACTGCATGTGAACTTTATAGTCCTACAAGACGTCGTTTTTCCCGAATATATATTAGCGTATAAGGATTGAATGAGTCACTACGTGCTGATCTGATCGAGATGATACCTTATTAGCTATTATCAATCGAATAAGGATATAAGTACCTTCTCACCACAATTGACGTCTATTCCAAACTCTATTCTAAAGCTAAGACGGGGAAGAAAGTTACAGCAGCTATGACGCACGTCCTTAGACAGGTGACTGCAAACGATTTACCCACCGTACGTCATCTGCAGACAATTAATGGAAGCTAGTTTTATAACGTAGATTTCAAAGCTCTTGTGGCAATAAAGAGGATCAATCAATATTCGACATACAGAAATGTAAAGGCAAGTGTCGCCGAACGATTCAATCGGACGCTCAAGAACATGATGTGGACGAGATTCACGCCTAAGGTATCGAATCGATGGATCTATTTGATCGATTCCTTACTCGACAAATATAATCGAACAGTACACTCGACTATCAAGATGGGACCGATAGACGTTAAGGACGATAGCCTTTTACGTACAGTCTGTCTGAATGATAAAATGATCGATCCTACACCGAACAAGTTTAAAGTCAGTATCAGTAAACACAAGGACGTTTTCGCAAAAGGGTGTACCGAAAATTGGTCAGTAGAACTGTTCAAAATATATTTAAAGTCGTCAAGACGAATACTAGGACCTTTCTACTAAAATATATTAGAGATAAACCTATAGCTGGAAGATTCTACGCCAAGGAGCTTGGGAAGACATCCCATCTGGACGTATATTTTGTAGATAAATTCATCAGACGTGCTGGAGATAAGGTCTACGTCAAATGGCTAGGTTCCGATTCGTCACACAATTCGTGGATCGATGCAGCCAACATTGTATATGGACGGGCAGAAAAACTTCCCCCACCACTCTCACCGACCATATAGATATACTCGTGGGCGGAGAGTTTTTACTGTATTCGAGATATTCAGGATTTGTAGGGAGTAGACATTTTTGACGGTGGAATGACGTATTTCATAGAGAGGGACGAGCGAAGGTTCAGCAAATTGTGTAATGGATCACTCCACTGCCTGGGAGGCCATTATCTCGAGCCAAACCAATACATCGAGGGTTGTTGTCCCATCTCCAAACTGAAGAATGGAGACATACCTGTAATCCCGCACGTGCAGCACTACGAGGCTCCTAAGGAGGACCTCCTGGTTGAAGACAAGATGTGCGAGGCGTTGGACTGGGAGACCGGGTCAAGTGCTTGCGGGAGCTCAAGAAGTACAAGACTTATAATGTGCTTCTTTTGAAGGGAAGGAGGAAGAAGAAGTGTTTTGTTTTTAAGGAAAGGAAGAACAAGAAGAATGTGAGAATTATGCGTCCGATAAACCCAACATTATCAAGCTCAAACTTGTGGGAAGAGTGCTCCCATAGGCGACAAACTTTGGTCGTGCGTAGGGACATCCATTTAACGCCTCGCAACGAGAATTTACATATCTGGGAGGGAACGAGTATGAGTTTTTAAAATGGTGAAGTGTGAATAGACAGTATTATAGACATATTTTAAGACTAGATGTGTTCAAGAGAGAAAGCTAAACCCATATTTTCTTTTTGTAAATTAAACTTAAGAATATATTATGTATACATGTATTAAAGGAGATATATTATTTATTTAACTTAGATCCCAATGCTAAGATTTAATAATTATATATGTGTATGAAAGATGGACCCATATTTTTAAGTTTGTTATGAAATATACGATTTATTTAATCTCAATCCTTATATGTACTTCACGATTTAGATCATGAATGGAGAATGGAAACAGAGCTAATGCGAAGTTATGGTCTGGGTGGAGATTGTAAGAGGGAATATAAATAGGAGCTATACCTACGGTAAGAGAATATGGCATGAATGTGAAATAGAAGAAAATGGAAAGCATGCGCGTGATCCTCCAGTGACGCCCTCGAGGATGGGAAAACGAGTTTGGAAATCAAGATTAGAGCCAGGCCGAGCTGCGTATAACCGGTATGGGGGGTTAAATAGCAAGTAGAGGAGAGAAAAGTGTAAGATACTCAACCATCTAATGTGAAATAATGGGTAAGCTATGAGTGGGCCATACACTGATGACGTCATTATACGTAACCCCTCTATCCTGTGTGGTGAAACATATGATCGCTGATTGAATAATACACATATAATTAACTCACACGGCATTGGCTCATCCAGCTGTTGTGAAACTCCTAATAACTAAAGGCATGTTTCAACGCTGAGACGGCCCTCCGATCACATTGTGACGAGAAACATGTCCATCAATAGTACATGAGGTGGGCGTGGCTTGTTGTGAAACACCGAATGCATCCTACTAAAACAGAGTGGCTATGAACATACATATTAAGATATAGTGGCTAAGAACATACAAAATCCCGACTTTACCCATCAATCCTAGTTGAATATTTATATTGAATTTGCGTTTTACAATCTAAAGTATAAATGTCCTGCTAAGGTTAGTTTATGGTGACCCCAGCGTTGAGGAGATGGACATGTAAGATTAATTCCATTCAAAGGTAAAAATTAAAACTAACCTAAGCTCTAACCCGAACTCAAGACTCTTGGCTTTGCGCGTCAATGCTTTGCCACAAAGCTATCCTGGTTAGTTCCGCATACAGGACATTTCACCAGTTGTATTGAGCCTAGTTTTGGTAACTGGTAAAGATATCGGTCACTCGGAGCTATCTACAATTACAGCCTCGACGATCCTTTAGGCGAGTTTTTGGATTGACTTGGTTACATTTTGCTATCGAATGATACGTATCAACATATTGGTTCAGACCAAGGTGGTACGCGAACACTAGTTTGAGTTGCTTTCAGTAAACATAAATGTCAATTGGGGTTGATCGGATTTAACAACTGGTAGGTTAATTTATGTAAATCTGGATGTACTCTAAATTAACGGGAAATAGCTGATACATTTTATTCTTAGATAGATTTGTGTTTATTTCGACTAGGGCGAATATTTGCACAACATACCAAGTAGTGTGGAAAGAAGTCTTTTTCAAACCCATTGACTGCATTTTTCGTTGGCTGATATTACAATCTATATATGACTTCAACCAAGATATCTGCTTGAAAATGAGGACGCGATGCACCTTTTGAAGCTTCATACCCAAAGACATTTAGGCCTATAGTTTTAAATTACGATAATGCTTCAACTAATCTGAAAATTTGCTACAGATTTGTATGGTTACATTATGAATACCAATTTTCCTCACAAGATGACACATAATTAAATTGATTAATAAGCGTGTAAGTTTGGTTTGTCGTAGTTTAAATAACTGTATGTTTATATATTCAGACATGAACACATGTTTTATCCGTATACTTTCTACCATGTTTATTGCTTTTATTTCTAGGTATACCATTTGGGGTGTTAATAATTATTGTGTTTACACGTGTCTTACTACCCGCAGACGAATAGAGTTTATTATTTAAGGACTTTTACATGCACAAATGGTTATCGAAGTATTTTTTCAAAACTAATTGTCTTGTTGCAAGACTTAAAGATTTTACATCAGCCAATCCCCGTGTTTATTGGGGACAGGCCTGTGCAATTATTATTTTCAAAATACTCGCTTTTTTAATATGTTGTGAGAGTGTCTTCACCCATATGAATTTTAGAGGGTTTATTGATAACAGGTCTACAACTAATTTTCAAGTAACATAAAGTAAAGTTTATATCAATTTGTTGGTATAGAAACACGCTTGATGGAAACGGCCTTCCAATGTAAGAAATTCTCTAAATCATTTACTAAGCTCACCAACCAGGCACATATACGTTTATAACATGGGGGTGGCATTAAAAGTGTGTTGAGTGTGGATAAGTTTTTAATCAGAGTAACAGTTTCGAGGGACATATCACTTCACATAGTCGGGAGGTTAAGTCATTCGAGTGTGTAAAATGCAGTTAAATATTTTCTCGGTGAGATAGTCTATTATTAAATAAGCTAATGAACTGTACTGCAACATAAGTCACATCAGTGGGGAATGTTGCCAACGTTTCAAAATAAAGACAGTCGAGAGAGTAAGAATCTATTGTAACCTGCCCCCACTTCTATCGTAGAAATAACACACAGTTGCAGGTACAAGAGAGTTATAAATATTTATTATTCAAAAGTACAATGTACCTCATTGAGGGAGAGGGGCACAAGTAAATAATAGTGCCGTGGTTATGCCACATACAAACATTTAATTTTAAAGGCGAGCAGCCCCTTTGTAAACAATCATGGAAAATACTCAGGACGTAATGTCCAGGTGCCCTCACCATAATAATGTTTTCCCTACACAAGATTCATGGACCCAAACGGTCCCCGGGCTCCGGGTAATAGCCACGAAATGTTTATAGTAAGACAATACTAACATATTACAATCTTTGGAAATATGCAGCTATACAAACTAGCAGCCCTAACTGGCTCGCGGCCCCTAAGTTGACTAGCATTGGCATCTACAAGAAATAACAATATAATATACTCTAACATTAATAACAATCTTGATACAAAAATAGGTAGCCCTAGCTGGCTCGCGGCCCCTTGGCTAACTAACATAAACATTTACAAGAAATAACAATATAGAATAATCTAACTTTAACAACCATCTCGTTATACAAGATTGCTAGCCCTAACTGGCTCGCGCCCCCTAAGTTTACTAGCCTAAGTAATTTACAAGATGTAACAATCCGACCTACTTCCCGTGAAGCGGGCAACATATGATCCAGGGTAACCAGAGCGGTCCCCTCTAAGTTGATAAAGCCGTATCGGCAAAATAAATAATCGCGATAAATCGCTGAGCCAAAGAATATACATGAAAGGTAATATTAGTCCGAGACGTATAATTTTGAAACATACATAGTTATAGCCAAACGGGAATTTTGAAATAGTAAAGCGAGCCTACGTAATAGTAAGGCTCTTACCTCCTAAAGTCCATAGTGCAAATGCGTTCTCATTCACTAGACTCTGTCCATTATATACACACGATGGTTAAGTGCTCTCAGAGCGCACAAGGGGGGGGGGGGTGCATCTAGAATTTCCCAGAAGCCCAAGGAACAATAGCCATGCGTCGAACACATTCGAGAAGACTTTCCAAAATGCGCACCGCGCATGCTCGGCGAGGTTCACTTGTTTGGAGCAAGAGAGAGAGGGGGGTGTTGGCTGGCCAGACGAGCGGCGAGGCAGGAACGCTGGCTTAGTTCAATGGTGTCAGGGCTGGAAAGTGTTTCTTGGGAGTTGGAGTCCCGTCGTATCACGTCAACAAGGGCAGGTTTTGGTGAGTGTACCCATTTCCTTCATGTATGGTTGTAACTAGGTTACAATGTCGATGCTGATGAAGATTACGACGCCTGCAATTTTTCATAAGCTTTGAATGGCGCCGTCGAAACCATTAAGATACCTCCCTCAAAAAACTCGCTACTTTTGGTCTTTATTAGCGAATATAAAAGGAAAATGTAAGCAACGCTTGCCCAGCTACTTAGCGTGATGGGTAATTTAAAATGGTATACATCTACGTGTGTAGAGTACTCTCATGTTATAAGGGAGGGGGAGGAAACAAATCACTCCTTACTTTCACAGTAAGTGTATCGTCACTCTAAGTCATGACGAATTCAAATCGCAGAGTGGGAATATGTACACTTACATGATTGAAGTAACCTCCTCTTTCTCCCACAACGCGAGTGGTTGGTCTGAGAGTCGTAAGAAGTATTTAGAACTTAAATCAGCAAAATATGAGGTGCGTCCACAAAATAAGGACCGATAGATATTTTTTTTTAAACTAGTAGGGATAGAAAGGTTTTATAGAGGGCTAAAAGTACATGCATACCTACTTTATTTTTCCATGTAGTCCCCATGGACTTCAAGACTTTTTTTTATATCTTGACACCAACTTCTTTATACCCCCTTCAAAAAATCTGCTGCCAGTGATTCACACCATTCTTCAGTTCATCGTCTTCTGCAAAACGCTGAGAGGACAGCCACTTTGTCATGTCCAAAAACAAGTGATAGTCACTTGGAGCAAAGTATGGGCTGCAGGGTGGGTGGTTCAGCAGTTCCCCTCCAAACTGCTGAATCAGCTGAATAGTTTGGGCTGCAGTGTGGGCTCAAGCATTGTCGTACAAAAGAAGACTCCCTGATGTCAACATTACACGTATTTTGTTCTGAATTGCACGTCTGAGTGTTTTTAAGGTTTCACAATATCCTGCAGCAGTAATGGTTCTTTCTCGTTCAAGAAAATCGACAAGCAAGACAACTTTCTGGTTCCAAAAAACAGAAGCCATGATTTTTTTGGTGGAGCGTTCCTGTTTGAATTATTTTGTTTTGGGGATGTTGAATGACGCCGCTGCATCGATTGTTGTTTTGTTTCAACATTCGTATACGAAATTCAAGTAACCGGTTATGATTTGAGAAAATAGTTCAGCTCTTTCCTTATCAAAATGCAGCAAAAACATTTGAGCTGACTCCACGCGTTCTTGTTTGTGTGCTTCAGTCAGCATTTCGGTGACTCATCTGGCGCACAGTTTCTTGTAGCCTAGCTTTCCTGTCACAATTCCGTGAATGAGTGACCGTGAAACTTCTGTAGATTCAAAAGAAAGTTCCGAAAGTGTGAAACGACGGTTCTCACGAATTTTATGTGAGATATTACACCATCTGCGGCGAGGAGGTGAGACCGTCGCGTTAAACATCATGACCACCACTTGGATGCCGACCAGTTCGTGAAGTCTCCTTGGATGCTCTACCGACGAGTTGTTAGAAATGAATTTTTTTTAAATGAAGCGAGAGGCGAGGGTTTATATATGAAATGGAACTGACGTGTCAGGAGAAGAGCCCAAAAGGGGAGGTGGGTGTCTAGAACAATCTCAGAGACTCTAGTAGAGCTTGATTGGGCCGCGACACGGAGCGGACCATCAATTCAGTCGAGTCTAGCAAGTGGGTAAGGTGTGGCTAGTGCGTCCTCCGGTTCGAGCTGGTCGTCAACTTGGACAAGATGACGGACGTAGACAATATCCACTTGCTCCTGAAAAAGCCACTGTCACAACAGATATGTTATCATCTTTCTCTAAGTATCTCAAATCCGAACTTAACTCTCCGGTTGGTGGCAAAACGGTAAAGTTTGTGCTCAACTTAATAAACCGTAAACAAAATTACGTGGTGCAATTTAAAATTGTATGTGTCTTTGGATATGAAACTTCAAAAGATGTATAGCGTCCTCACTTTAAGCAAAGCGCTGATACATTAACAGCATAAAATAGCAAGTTCAACCCCTTATAACTTGTGAACTGTAATGATTTTATATAATTGAATCACTATTTATAGCTTATAACTATGAACTTGTTAAAATTGCTCGATAATTTATTTGACTGTCGAATGACCTTAAGGGGTTACATGGTAGAGCACTGAGTAGAGGAACAGAGGTCTAAAATTCCGCATTATTTATGAAGTGGTTTGATATTTTTAAATATCATTTTCACCAAAATGTTGGAAAAAGTTCTGACCAATTAAAAAGTTTAAAATTTAAGTTTAAAGTGATCTAACCAATGTGTAGATACTTAAATTTATTTTAAAATTTTCTGTTGTGACCCTATCTAAACATGACTTTGTTTTATAGAGGAAGGCTGGTTCCAGGCTTAAAACTATTTGCTTTAATCCCAGATACACAAGTTTTCGCGTAAGGGTAAGGGGGCGGCCAGACTGGGCGAGTAACTAAAATATAAATAGAACACATTGGTTGTAATGAGAGGTGGACAGACTGGAGCGCGTGAACGAGCGAGCGACTGAACGCGCACGCTTGAAAGATAGAACTGGTTCTATTTTTATAGCCTAAATTGAGATTTAAATATATAGTCACAATTTTTGTGAAGTAACAAGATGATTTTTGTGTAATATTTTGTCTTTGTGACTTGTACATACTTTTCCCGGACCAGCTGCCGCTAAATCTTACTGTTTTAATAAGTTGACAGCATATTTTTTTGCGGACTAGTGTTTTTTACCGTTTTGTCCAAACAAAATGTAATTTTTGGTTTTCACTTCAATATGTTTAGTTTACCTGTTTCAAACATTGTCCTGGAAGTCTAGTTTTAACCCAACAAAGTCACCTTAATCACGAAAGTTTGGTAAAAACCACTTTNCCGTTTTGTCCAAACAAAATGTAATTTTTGGTTTTCACTTCAATATGTTTAGTTTACCTGTTTCAAACATTGTCCTGGAAGTCTAGTTTTAACCCAACAAAGTCACCTTAATCACGAAAGTTTGATAAAAACCACTTTTTTAACGCTTTTATCTTTATTCGATAATTTCGTCGCAAAAATAGGATTTTTGTAATTCACCGCTTATTCACCGCTTTTGTGAAACTTAAAAATGAAATTGGGCTTTTTTATTCACCATAAAAGCAGGGCTCTGCCTATATGTATGTATGTATATGTATATATACATATAACTGATATGTTAAAATACTTCAATATTATCAAAGTAAAAGTAGGCCTTTACAAACAAGAATCACCATTAGCGTGGATAGAGGATGGGAAAACCACAACAATAAATCACTTGTCAAAAACCACCCTCATTTCACTGAGCCAAGATTCAAACCTTTACCTCCTCGTCAACAACTATAGAGAGTTATATTCTAATCACGCGCTCGCTCGCCAGTCTGGCCACCCAGTCGCTCGCACGCTTGTCAGTCTGGCCGAACCATAAAGCTTCGTTGAACTTTTTTTTTTTACTTTAAACACAAAATTTAATTTATAAACTGTTTAGAAGCTTGCTGATAACTTTTGAATACATTTTTTCGAAAAAGATGTTCAAAAATACCAAACCATTTCTTAAATGATCCGAGATTTCTAAATGTCTGCAACGCGTCTTACTGCTCTCCCGCGTATCACCCTAAACTGCTAAGCCTGTGTGCTGTTGTTCTAAGGGACGTGCACCCGCTGAACCGTGAAAATGGAAAAACCTCGTTAGTAAATAATATGTGGAAAACCTACCTCCAATACTCCTGGATGAATTTCAAGCCTCGACAACAATACAGTCTATTTCGAACCTGACGATAGACGATCTGGAATAGACGATATGTGGATTTAAATTTTCAAGCATTTTTCAAGCAACTGCGTTTCTTTTAAAATATTAAAGAACATTTTTGAACGAGGTTTGTGTCTTCCAGAGAAAAATGCAGCCACAAAAAAGAATTTTTTCCTTGATTAAAAATTTGTGGAGCGCAGAAAAAAAACACATCTGAGCGTCGAAACATTAAAAACAACAATCAAAACAAAATATAATTTAGTGAACTCTTGTGAAGAGTTCAAAATCAAAATTGAAAGCAATGACTTTTTTTTTTAAATTCATTCAGTAGAAAAATAATTAAAATATAAATAGATCTAGTGTTTTTATATACATTTTTTTATTCCTCAAGTAAGAATTATCTATGCCTATTTTTTATACTGATTCTACATAATTTTAAGAACTGATATCGGAGGCCTTCCCACGGTTATTTGGTTAATTATTGTGAATATTTATTGTTATTATTTGTATGCACAATAAAAACATAATTTAATGATGTCACTGTTAATTATTATGTTATAATTTTTGTCCCGGCTTGGCATGAGTAGGAAATGGCCACACTACTAAGGGTGTACTGTTTACAATGTTAAATGTATAGAAGCTATTGTTTCTGTACTGTTTTATCAAGTGACTGACTTCGTGGTATAGTGGTCAGAGCTCCTGGCTGCTCACCCAGAGGTCTCGGGTTCGATCCCTGGATAGTATCGGAGGATTTTTCTCGAAAGGGGAATAATTCCTATGATCGCCAGGGTTTGGATTAATTAGGCTTAAGTTATGTTAAGATATTAATAATTGGTCTCACCCCGTAATATTCACTATCATCATCCCTTCATCTTATCGGGACATGGAAACAACTTGCACGAAGAGGATGTACAGTTAGTACGTTCGGGCGTCCCCTGGGCAATGGTACATTAGTACTGGCTAATATTTCCGAAAAACTGAGCTACAGGTTGGTGTAGCCCAGGTATGCCATTATTATTATTACTATAGCTACCAAGTGGACATATTAGGGACATTTTTAATATTTATGTATGTAAATATTAACTAGTGTAAACTTTTATTTTAGCACCACGTCTTACTAACCGTTCGGGTTGTACGCTATATCTACCTCTTAGTGAAATGTAGCCCACATATTCAATACATCTTCAGGGCTAGGTCTATATTATATTACTGTACTTTATACGAGTTAAAATTTTATTAAAACTATTTACGGTCTTGGGTGGGAAATGGCGCGGGGAGGGGTCAACTGCCCCGATTTTAAGGGCCACTCCCCCCCTTCTATTTCTCTTGAACCTTGGCTACACCACTGCTTTTGAATATATAAAAGTATTTTTGGTAACTGTCGAATTCGGATACCACCCTTCCTGGCCTGATCTTATTTCTAGGCTTTTTTTTTGTTGGTATTACTGTATTTCTTATCCGGTGTTATCAACACTCCCCTACAAAGAAACTTTGTCGAGGTCACCCTTTCGAACATGTGCGTATATAATAAATCCCCTTGTCCGTCAAAAAGTTAAAACACTTGTCTTGTGTGTGTGTGTGTTTTTTATGTTGTCAGTCACGGGGAAAAGGGAAATCGTGTTTTATCTCTGTCCCCTTCTCAACGCTCGCACTTGTAATGAAACAAATTGTTTAGTGAGTATTAGAGTCCACACGTCTCGGAGGATATAGGACTGGAGAGGGACTGCAAAGATAACTATGAAGCAGGGCAGGAAAAACAGTGTTCAAATGATATTCTTTCAATTGATAAACGACACATAAACATGGAAATATAACTCGGGACCTTTAACTTAGTACGTCAATGCTCAAATTTACTGAGTTATCCAGGAGTCATCCCATGCCCAGGCTCATTATTCACTCATATTTTAAGGAAGAGTCTGTGATGGACGTGAGGGAATCGTCAGCTACACAAGTGTGATCAGTTAATAGCACGAGTTATCAGATAACGCAGCCACCTTCGACTCGTGAGAGTTTTATGCTGACAAAATGTAAAACAACAATTGTAAGAATGTACATAAAAAAAACGTGGTTAACTAATAAAGTTCAAATGTTTTCCCAACAAAAAGAAATGTTTAAAATAATTTAAGCCTCACTCGAATTCTCAACAGTGCTGTTTGTTGGGTGGTAAAGGGATTTTACTGCATTCACGGTAGGAATCACTCTCTGAAAGGTCTTTTTTCCTACCAAAATACTACTATATAATAGCTTTCTGGTAGGGAAAAAGGCCTTTCAGAAAACAATTACCTACGCTGAACAGACTTTACCTGAGGTAGCTCGTGGGGAAGCCCCCCAAACATTAGAAGATGGCAAGGATCTAGTTTAACAGTAAATACCCGGACAAATAGACACGTGGACTAAGACATAAAGTCCATCACTCTTGCTTTACCGGTGGCAGAGAGGTCAGATTTCGAATTCCAGCCGGGTGTACCATGGGTGTTTTTTCTTCTAAATGGCTTCCCATTCCCCCTCCAAGGAAATGGGGGTACATTTTCTCTAAATTCTACCTTCATCCGTACCTCATTATCGTAATTAAACGCGTACAGGTTGAACTCCGTGGTCTTGGGGTAAAGTGCTCGCCTCGGGACCCAATGTTCGTGGGTTCAAACCCATCAGGGGTCAACGGATTTTTCTTGAGCGATAAAAATCCGTAGCACAACTTCCTTCGGATTGGAAGTAAGGCCGTCGGTCCCGTGTCGATTGGGACATGAAAAAAAGAACTCTGAAAGGTATGTGAAAATACTTTTGCCGGCAAAATTGGTAGGCTCTTTCGCTCTCGCTCCTCGAATAATTTTTTTAATGCGTACGGCTTTGATGGATAGTAGGATGCGGAGAAAAACAACAATCAACTAAAAACGTTTTATAAAATGATTATATATAAGATTGTGATGCATTACCTTTAGCTCGTAATTTGTAAAAAAAAAAAGTTCCGTGACGAGCTGTAGGTCACGAACTAGTGAACTATATAAATGAACTGCTCATTTCAAGGAATTTAGTTTTTTTAGTGCTCCCCCCCCTCCCCCCCAGCGTCTAATTCACGTCCAGGACAAATTTATTAAATTACTCAAAAGAGTTAGTGATTAGAAAGATAGAATTTCGATTAAATGAACCAGAATTTGCTTGGAGGAAGGGTGGTTCGAACCTCGACCTCCCAGTTACCAGAAAACCAGAGGAGATGAGCCTGACATTTAGTCTACGTACCCATCGATGCGGGTCATATAAGCTATTAACTAAATAAATAAACTGTTCATTGTTTAGAACTAAATTACTTTCCACAGAGTGAAATAGTTATTCTCATCTCTAGTCTCATTTTGTTTCTCACTCCGCAATCGCACACGTGCACACCCTAATGTTCACTTCTATCCACAGTCACCCAGCCCGTTTTTAAGTTCCCGCCATACACTGCGCGGGTTTTTTTTTTCCCCACCTTTCCGGGCTTATTTCTTCCAAGGTTCACTCAACAGAGCCTCACTCTGTGCTTGGATACTGCTTGCTTGCTTGCTCGATTGCTGGCTCGACCAATTCTCGTCCGGAAATGACGTCAATCGGGTGGAAAAGGAGGGGGTGCGAAGATGTGGAGGGGGAAATAAGAAGTGAGAGAGGGGGTTAAAAAAAAAGCTAAGAGTTGAAGGAAACTGTTATTAGATAACCTCGTATTTGAAGGTGACCTATATCTATAGTTGGGATCACTGCACACTCATGAAGTTGGGATTTCTTCGTTTGCGAGAATATATTAGAGCTATGCCGGATATTGAAGAGACGTCCGGTTGATCGCGTTTATTTGCCATTTATTTTCACATCCTTCTTTTTCTTTGAGAAGATTATCTCCCTCCTACAATAGGTGAAGAGGCTTTGAAAAAAAAGTATTGATAGTTTTACTCATTTCTAGTATGTTAGAAAATAATAAATATCGTATCGGAATCGAAAAAATAAGCAGGACACTAATGTTTTTTTTAAGTGTGAGAATGTTTGATTTTTTATCCTTAAAGTTTTTGTTCTTATCAAGTAACAATAAAACATTTAATATATAGTTATTGTTACCAAACCTTATATTAAATCAATGATAGTAATTTCAATTTACTTTATTATAGTGCTGGCCAACAGTCGTAAGACCCATAACAGGCCAGCACTGAAAAGTACACAAGTACCTTACAAATACATATAATTACACGAGAACATAAGATAAACAAAAATAGCTAAATAATTATATATACTGATGAATAGTTACGAAAAAATAGTAAATAATAATGATAAGAATAAAAAATAGCAATAATAA
>CABFWB010008355.1:0-18506 GCA_902151455.1 Timema bartmani
GTGATAGTAACTAACTCCTAAAGGTTCTAGTCCAGGTGTGATAGTAACTAACTCCTAAAGGTTCTAGTCCAGGGGTGATAGTAACTAACTCCTAAAGGTTCTAATCCAGGTGATATAGTAACTAACTCCTAAAGGTTCTAGTCCAGGGGTGATAGTAACTAACTCCTAAAGGCTCTAGTCCAGGGGGGATACAGAAACTAACTCCTAAAGTTAACATATTTTAAAGATATTAAATAATAAAATAAAAAAATAAAAATTAAACTAAGAGTTTTTTACATTATATTTAAATATTTAAAAAAATCATTTAGTTTTATTATTATAACTTTTTTTGTTTTGTTGGTCTCAAAACTTTGCTTTTCAAAAGTGACAGCTGCTTAACATATGATCTTTCAAATCATAATATATTTTGGCGTGGAGATACTTTCTAGCATTCTAGTAACTTTTCCAGAAATTTTCTAGTATTCTTCCTACTAAAATCAGACTGTTGTAACGATTTAACATATTATCTTTATTTTATTAAATTCATACAAACACTTTTAAATACATCCCATTGATACCACAGAGCAAATGTTAAAGTAATTGAATTCCGCATTTGTTTCTTGATGGCTGACCGTATCATACATGATTCAGAGCAATGACACAGATATGTGTGTTCCTGGAGGGGGGTGTAACAGAATGTAAACACCTTGTTCCTTCTAGTCTGATAACACAAGCATGACTCAAAATACCGAGTGAATAAAAGCGATAAGACATTCTCGATAGACCAGTAGACGTCACGATCCGACAAGGAGTATGTCAACGTGACTCAGTGGCAAGGACTGGCCGAGATAGATGACCTTTTGGAGGGGAACGACAGTCAGAGATAAAAGGTATCATATATGAAAAACGTCAAATGACTTATACACTTCTATAATTTACTTAATTCACGATACGGCAACATTATCTAACTTTTAACCTTTCACGTGAATTTTTGCCTTTCTGAGATCAACGTAAATGATTATAAATATACTTAACTTTTCTAAAAAAAATACAGTAATATTTTAACTAGTTTAAAAATATTACCTAGACACGGGAATCCATCCTGAGACCTTTGGCTTAATACGTCACTTTGCTATCCAGGATTCGTCCCTTGTTCATGGTCATTCTTCACTCGTAGTTTAAGGCAGAGTCTAAGATGGGCGTGTGGTTTTTAATGATAGCTCTAAATCTACCAACGAATTCCAAACGTCTCTAAGAGATTTTGTCTTAAACTCTGAGAGAAAAATAAGCCTGGGTACAGGACGAATCCAGGGTAGCTCACAATCAGTGGTAGAAAATTGTCTCGCTAAAATAAAGGTTCAGGTTACTTTTCCCATATCCAGGTGTAATTTATCAACTAATTGAACATTTTTATTAGTGATGTCTGTATCCTGGTCAACTTCAAATACAGTCCGGTTCTAACAGGCTCACCATGGATCATTTTAAGCTAATTGTTTTTTAAGATTAAGAGCCACCGATATCATAAGAAATACCACGGTGTGGGTTTATTTACCTTGAAGTAGACAATTATCTTGACATTGGAAGGTCAGGGTTTGATATCTTCAGGCTGAACTAGAAATAGTCTTGTTGAAAAGGATAGTGCTTCATATATAATTTCACCTTCATCTCTCTAAATGAGTTTAAGAATTTTGTATAGAGTTCCCTGTTCATGATCATGTCTGGGGAGGCCATTTAAGGTGTTAAAACCACACTGGTGGTAACATGTGCAAAGGTATCAAGTTCGCAATAGACTGAACCACCAATGGAAAGCAGATTGTGTTTCAAATGTTAGTCAATTGCACTGGGGGGGGATTTTCCGCAAGTGAGATATATCTGGTTTTCTCTTCTACTGGGGTGAACTGGTGGTCTAGGGGGTAAGGTGTCAGACTTCTGTGCTGGAGTCCGGGGTTCGAACCTTGGTCCCGGCACAGATTTATCTGATGGCCAAACCCTTTCTTCACCTCTGACAAGACATGTATTAATCACAACTTGTGAATGTGAGGAATGCCAGGTCTCCACCGTGGTTCGGATTCCACGTTAAACTGTAGATTAATCACAACTTGTGAATGTGTGGAATGCCAGGTCTCCACCGTGGTTCGGATCCCACGTTAAACTGTAGGTACTCCATTTCATCTCACAATAACCCTGCCATTACACTTTAGCGTGAGTGCGTAATCCCGAACGGGTAGTAAGACGCGGTGCTAATAATAATAATAATAATAATAATATTCTCTTCTACTATCCTTGTAAATGTGGGTGCACTTCCTCTAAGTAACTCATTTAATCTATATTCCTTAGTTTAAGTCAGTTATTCTTAAAGAAATAGCTAAAAACAGTTATTAATATCATAGTAGTAGAGTGACAGCGCGTACAAAATATAAACTATTTTATTCGAAACAAGAGAAGCGTGTTTAAATCCAGGGCTAGCGCTACATACAGGTTTAGCGACCCTGTGCAAGTGTTGACCATCTAACACTCTCTAATACTAATACTATACATCTTCTATCCCCAGTACTACCAATTCTTGTTTACACATAGTCTAACTACCCATTTGGGTTGTATTGATAGATATTAATTACGCTATTTTATACGGATTGCGAAAGTAAAATTTAGAATAAATGTACCCACATTTACTTTAAGGGGGAGGGATGGATGGTTTACGGAAAAATACCCTCAGTACAATCGGGATTTGAGCTCTGATCTCCTACAGTAGCCCCATGGCTTCTTTGGTGCTGACTGACAGCTCACAGCTGACAGCTGACGGCTTTTGAAAGCTACCGGACCAAATTATGTATCCCTACGCCGAACCATATGATCTGCCAAAAACATGTGTTTAGCAGCTGTCACTTTTGACAGTCAACATTTAGGTATATACCTAAATGTTGACTGTCAGAAGTCAGCTGTGAACTGTCAGTCAGCACCAAAGAGGCCACGGGGCAACTGTAGTTACCGGTATCCAGTATGATGCGAAAGTGACTGTAGATTGACCTTGAATAGTTTAATTAGCATGATGAGTTCATCTGAAAAAAATAATATTTGACAACCATTTATAATATTCTATAAAACCAGTATTAGTGGTTTATAAGAAGAATATTTGAGGACCATCAATAATATTTTATATGAAGAATTAAATCATGTGTTTGGAGGATCATCTATCAATAGTTTTTTAAACTTGATGTAAAAAGTATCGATTGAGAACTTCTTATGTAATGCCCTAGCACTGAAACTATCTTTACGAAATAATTCCTATATAATATAGCTTAAACACTAAGTATTCTATTTATTTCTACTATATTTAAATTTATACTATATACTATTATTTGTGTACATTCATTGCGAGGTTTAAAATCGTTTGTATTAAAATATATTGATTATTCACTTCTTATTCATTTCTTTACTATTCAATATTGCAAAAATAGACTTGTTCCTGTCATAATACTCTAATTCATCAAGCGTCTACTTGGCATATTGGCATCAATAATGGCATACTTTTAAGCTGGTTGCTTTTATTTTTAAATTACTTTTTTTTTCTTCGATAAACATCACGTCTAAATCTAGAAACGTATCAACGTTATCAACTCAACTTCAGAATAAATTCAAATTATACCAATTTATTCATGTTTTAATAGGAGGTTGAAGTCTAAATTGGATTATAAACTGTTTTATAGTTTGAATAAGATTGTGTTCGCAAGCTAAAATAATATTTTAAATTTAAATGAATGGAGATCTTGGATCAAATATTGGTCACTAAACACATTCTACCGAAACACTCATAATGATATCACTATTTATTACTACAGGAAACCTGAAAATGAAGTAGTACAAAATACTTTGACTAGGTAATATTTTATAAATATTTGTATCGGCATTGTAACAAGTTACAAGAAACAGTTCAAATCAAATGGCATAATACCCTCCGACATGTTGGACTCTATATCTCCCGCACACATGGCTATGAATTCTCTCAAACACACTACTTCACAGACTGAACGGAGATGTGATTCGACTCTCTGCACAAGAGGAAAGCCACGCCCAAGAAAAACAAGCGAAGGCGGCTCGGCGCGCCTAGCTATTATTTACTCCGCCTGGACAATTCTGGCACATTCTACTAGTTCCCAAGATGCCCGAGAACTTGATGCTTTGTTGGTATCGATACTCATTATATCATCGGCTTAGCACGATGTGAGAGATCAGATATAAGTTAGGGCTTAGCTTCAATTATTCAAAATTCCCTCTCGGCTAAATTATGGTATCGTTTCTAAATTATTTATTTGGACTTACAATTTAAATCTGTATTATGGGACCAGTATTTATACTTGGTATTAGCGTGGCTATCATGGATAGCCATGTTTCTTTTAGGACTTTGACTATGGGATATTCTAAAGTTTATCTCCGATGTTAACGTAACTTCTGTTTCGCCGCTTGGCGGCTAACGTTTGGTTGGGCTTTCGATTAGGGCTATGACCATATTTCTGGTAAATAGTTTACATCGTTTGCCAAGTAATAATTGTCTGGGCAGTATTCCATTTTATAAGTTAAAAACTTACATTTGTTGTAATGGGAGAGCAGAGCGCTTAAAATATTATCATGGTGCGTTATAACTATACAACTCTAAGCTTTACTTGTTGTTGTATTGAGGAAGCAGAACGCTTAAACTATTAGTATGACTCTTTATAAATTTTATTACTTGAAATTTGCCTTTGTTGTTTTAAAGGGAGTCAGCCTTAAATAATCAGTATCGAGCTTAATAATTTTAATAACTTCAGTGTAGCGTTTTGTTATTATGAGGAAGATGGGCATTTAAATATTCAGTATTACATTTTCTAACTTTAATGCTTTCCAGTATAATTAGTTGTCATGAGGCATTTGATAAAGATTGACATGATGTCCCCTAACTACTATGTGCCATTGTGGGTAGTATTGCTCCTAGAGGGCAGGGCTCTTATTGATAGATTATGCCTAGTTATTGTATAATACTAATAGTGTTGTCACAAGGTGGCACAGTCATTAAAGTTCAATAGTTTATGACGTTAATCTTTGGAACCTTTAATTGTTCAAATTATTGTCGCCAGATGGGAGGACAGTTTAGTCTCAGGTTGCTTCGAATCTTTACTTGTGGAAAGTACATTGTTATTTCTGTTCGAAATGAAAGCTATTCTTATCCCTTCTGGAAGCCACAAGGTGGCAGATTTCTAGTCACTATGTATAGTTATTGTTATTGTATTAATATTTAATTGATTGTTCTTCAATAACATCATTGTTCTCTTGTAACTCCCGATTCTCATTTATCTGAAAAGGTTGTTACAAGAGAAAAGTTACTTTTTGTTACAAGAACGAATGATAGAGAGTACATAAAGTTTACTATTATTTGGGGCGAATGTTTGTAAGTTACTGAGTTTAATATTTTTCCTGAACCCATAGCGATGTTCGCCTGTTCTGAGGACCCATCTATATACTCTGTAACAGCAAGGTCTGTGGTCCAAAGAAGAAATCGACCCCACACTGACAGATTGCTACATACATCAAGTCTCAATCCTTAAGTCCTTAGTCCTTAGCACTTCGTAAAAGTTGAATCCATTTAAAGTTTATTAAAGACTATCAATAGGGATGGGTGCCAAGAGTCAATCACAGATATACAAACAAATTTTCATCGATGCATGAACTGGAATGAAATGGTCACCATTTTCTAAACGTAACGTATTTAAATACCTTTAATAGCAATTAATAGAAAACTTTAATATATTAGAAATATTTTTATTTGAACTAAAATATTCAGCAAAAAATAAAATTCTGAATTGTTTTTATTTTTGTTCATAGAATCTTCTTAAAGTGTTTTATTTTTATGAATTTGATTGAACAAAGTATATTTTCTAAATTGGTTGACACAAGATCACGTGATCATGGTCATGGAGATTGTGCACAAAATTGGAATTCATATGGACTTAACAATTAAGAACTATGAGGATACGGAGCTTACAAAGTATGTAACCGGGACCTTATGCGTCACTTTTTCACAACACGGGGGATCGAATCCCAGTTGGGTGCGCTGAAAGTGTTTTTTACTAAGAGGTTTCGCACTTTCCTTACATGCATATTATGAGTACGTTTCTTTTTATTTATACTTTCATCATTTCTATCATATAAGCATAATTAATGTAAATGTGTATAGCCAGAGTGTCTATTAAGAAGCAATAAAATATATGTTTAGATTTAGCTTTAAATAGATGTTTTTTGAAACATTCTATTTTCGAAAGGATTATTTAAGATAAAATATTTCATATCAATTAAAATTGAATTTTTAAACCTGAACTGTAATAGAGTTTAAGTAATTGTTAAATATAAGTAAAATGAATTAGGAACTAAGGCAAAAACCCTTTTGATTTTGTTTTCACAGCTATAAAGAGCTATTTTATACTCACTTCTAACCTTTTTAATATTCTATTTTTACAAATCATATCGTGTTCATTTTATTAGAATAATCACATTTCATTTTTCATTATCATTACAATCCACGCTATTATTATGTTCTGACAACCTGATGCGGTATAGCTAAATCTACCATGCAACATGTTCATGTTCTTTATACCTAGTTAAACTGACTCAAACTAACACCGATAGTCATAACAGTAAAGGCCAAAGGGGTTTTAGGCTCTTTACAACAACGCCTCCCTCCCTTACTCCGATGTTGATCTGACTCGTTTGATGGGCTAAATCATTGTTGTGAAGTCATATCCTCTTACGGTTTTATGGCACTAGACTCTTGACAATGCACTACCTCTTGCTCTGTTTGGCGGATCGTGTGTGTACGTGTATTGTAGCGTGTTTGCGGATATAGGGTTCATCATGGTAGGCTCTACACAACGACGATGTCCTGAAGTGAAGGGGGGGATCGACGCCATCTTCTGCACTTGCACGGCTGAATGTAGATCACCAATCATGGTCAGCGCATGCGCGCGTGCTCTCCACACTCCTTATTTTTCCTCCTTGCCATACTATCTCGTATTAAGCACAGTTCCAATCTATATTTACTCTTACATCGTCCACCAAGACCATGCATTCACATTAAGCCTGCTTTCAAACTCCATCCACAGTGACGTGCAGGGGTTCATAAGAGAAGAAGGAATATTCCTTTACAAGGAGGTAGCCATCTTATATCTCCCCCATTCAAGATTGACTATATTTCACCACGCAGTAAGAGGAACGTAAATTGGGTGAATACTCAGAATTATGATCTGTTTTGGCAGAGCGGTGATAAGCCGTAATCGGAATTAGATACACTGATTGGTCAGAATCTGGAAAAGAGGAAGACTATATATGTTAAAGGAGCAGAAAATATAACTTGGTTACAGATTATCATCGACAATAGTGACGAGTACCATTTCTACGACATGGAAGTTCTAGGTTGTCCTTCTAAAGGAAAGCTTGAACCTAAACTTAAGTATACCACTGTCCCAGTATTTCCTGCTCAGTCTGAGTGTGCGCAGCAGAAAATGTGTGACTCATCTCCGAATGGTTTTAAGGTTTTAGCTATGTTCTGTCAGCACGTGTGTGAGTTGACCTAGATTGCTCTACAGAACAATACAGGCTCGGTCAGAACATGTGTGAGTTGTCCTAGATTGCTCTACAGAATAATACAGGCTCGGTCACAACGATATACAAAATTTCAGCAAATATAATGACGGCTCCATGTACTTTCTCAGCGTCAATGATGTGATTAGCAAGATGGCCTGAGTGAATACTTTTCCCTCCAAATTTCCAAAACAAGGATTGTAATGTGGGATGCCTTGTAGAACATTTTAAAACAAAGTGGAAGTATACCTCTAATTTCACTAATTTACTGTGGAGCGGTGTTAACGTCAAGTGTCATACGTCATTTTTTTTAAAAGGAGGGCGTGTATTACTACACTACCAATAATTCCGATGTGAAGGCAAGCATCATAGAACTATTCGACATAGCTCTAAAGGGTTGCATGGAGCACTACTTCAGAAAAAAAAGCACATATTGCTATGTAGACATCCTTCAGGACCTCATCAATGGATACAATGGTGCGAAACATTCCAGTATAAAGATGGCACCTGCAGATGTTTCAGAGACAAACATGCCACAAGTCAAAGATAACCTATAATAAAACCTCGCATGAAACAAAGTAGTATGTCAAAACTCAAAGTCGACGACACGGTGCGTATCCACAAAGTCAAAACGTAGTTTTAAAAGGGCTATGGTAACAATTGGAATGAAGAGATTTTCAAAGTAGTCAGCGCTATGTTACCTCAGCCAGCCGTGTATAGATAAGCCGACCTTGATGGCGAAGGGGGTGAAGGGAACAATTTACGCACAGTAGTTGCAGCACGCACGTCTCCCAGAAACTCTTAAGGTTGATCAAATTACATGTGCCAAGGGTAAAGGCACCAGATAGAAAATATACGTGGTTACCTCGCCAAGTCTTTTACGTGGATTCCAGCCAGTCCCATCAGTGCTCTACCATGAAAGATTAGTCTTACGTTACTTTACAGAGCAACATTTCTAAAGGATACTTTCTGAACAATACCATCACGAATTTTACCACCAAACTCTCCTATCATCACACCCTCAATGGACAGTGAGAACTCACTCTCGCTGAAAACCAGTATCCTTGCTCTTTCGCCATCTTACCTGCAGGTCAAACGTTTTATGTTACAATAAGTTGGATGCTGCTGGTAAGAATGTCGTGTACAAAGATCATATCCCCTCTGGAAACGATAGTTGTATCAACCAATTTGTAAACACTCTCAACGCTACAAAAGCGTTTGTAAGTGAAATCTTATTTACATACTCAAACCTGAATAAAATTTGGACTACGTTTGTCGATACCATCAAGTATTCAAATATTGATATTTATCTAGTCTAACAAGTCTGCAGTTAAGTTACGAAACAAAATCTAGCTTGATAAAAGTCAAAAACCCTTCCTATCCAGCCCAAATCTTTCTCGGCTTTCCCTCTCAGAAGTACCTGTACATGGGCGTTGTAGATCCTCAACGAGCTACCTATCTTACACTGAGCAGGGCACTTCGCTGTGAGGTATGGAACCCCATTGACGCTGCCCTAGACTGAAGGAATATATGGTCGATACCCGTAGCCGGATATTTCAACGGCTTGATTGACACACCCATCGTATATATATATATATATATATGTGTGTGTGTGTGTGTGTGTGTGTGTGTGTGTGTGTGAAACGCTAACAAAGACCGTGTGTCATCGATCTCGAACAGCCTACTGTGGAAACACACATCAGATACCTGAATCTGACCATTGATACTTACTATACACGTCAAATCACCGGTTTAGATTATTACATGTTGGAATGTGAACTTAGAACCAGTTTACTAACTCATTTAAGATACATTGTTGAAAAACGTGTGAGCGAATATATGCATCATTCATGTAAAAAAGTATGGTAAATATATGTAAATTATATAGTATATTATTCACGCATATCCAGCCCCTATTCTCCCATCCCAACATTACCAACAAACTGGCACCAGGGTAGACGTTAAAGAGAGGCCCTCTAGCAATAGTATTTGCCATGCATATTCAGGGGTTCTCTAGCAGCAGTATGCTTCACCAATATACGTCAGTAGAATACCCGGCTCTGGTAGGTGTGGACAAGGTCCATAATTCGTCTTGCTCCATCACCCACGACCTATTCCTGTCTCAACATGTTGTGCCACCTGACTGACCCTAGGGTTTAGTAATTTATTGTGACGTCATCAGAGCTGCAACATAACCCATCGTATATTCCTGTATCGACGTGTCATGCCATTAAACCTACACAGGGATTGAGTCCCAAAATATGTCAGGTTGATTCAAAACAAGATCAAATGGGTGAAAAATGGGCAGTATTGCGACATAGGTTCGGGTACAAAATGGGAACAGGCACAAACATTACATCACCTAGAAAAACCAGGCCTATTTCCCAAATTAGATTATAGTGATATCAGGATTGCGACACTTGACGCATGACGTCGATGTGTACTGATAGCCCCACGATGCAAAAGATGACTTAATAATGTCATCAGTTTAGCGAGGGGGTATGCAGCCCTCTCCCAAGAAATAATGGCTCACAGAAACGCATCTGTCAACAATTGCAAAAGTGATTTCATTTCAATATTGTAATGATATTGATTTGGACTGCTCTCATATATTTAAAAAGTCATGGATGAAGATATTTTTCTTCAATAAACTGTATGTAAATTATCCTTTTAAGACTTCATCCATGGATAATCACACGCTTTTCAGAAATAACGTAGAAGGATTGCACCATTAAAACTTATTTTTTATTTCAAAATTAAACTCCGTAGTATTTACCGAACAAGCAAGAGACGCCAGCTCCCTATACCCAATAGGAAGCTAGCCTTCAAAACACCTGTCGCAGGGACGCTTACGATTTGTTGGTTTTGACACTGGTCACGAGAGGTCCAAGAGGCAAGGGGTATGTCATATATAAGCTGTTTCTGCGTATGAACACACAGATTGCCGGTGACATAAACAGAGAGTAATTACATAAATCTACACAGTGCCGGTAACATAAATCTACAGAACGTTGTAATAAAGGGCTATAAAAACCAATTATATTTTCAAATATTCCGTAACGTTATAATATTTAAACCATAACACTCACACTCTTAATCCGAAAAAATAGTTTTAAATTTCTGGTAGAAAATAGAGCTGCTCTTAATATGTTCTGTGATCTTAATTTTATTTTTGTAGCTATACAAATTTTAAAAAAAACTCTAAATGATGACAATATTGACTTTTCAGATATGTGACCCCCTCAGTAATATCAATTCTAAATGTGCCCTTGTGTTCCAACGAGCTTAAACGCCTGAATTAGACCTTTAGAATAAACAGTATTCACTGTTTAAGGCTACGGCCAGGCTTGCAACCTGGTCGCGGGGAATGATTTTTGTTGTCACCGGCCACGCTTGCGACCTGGTCGCGGGGAATGATTTTTGTTGTCACCGGCCACGCTTGCGACCTGGTCGCCACGTTTTATGACCAGATGCTATCATGGCACCAAGGCGTGAAGATGTGTTACTAGCCATAGTAGTATCTAGTTATATGAAGAAGAAACGTACATCTAAAAAATACGGTGTCCACCCCATTAATATGCAGAGACGTACTTATGGACAGTTTCACACCTTATTTAATGAACTCAGAAAGGCTGAAAATAGATTTTTTCGGTATTTCAGAATGAGTGTAGCTTCATTTGACGAACTTTGCTCATACGTCAGAGAGGGCATTTACTTCATTTATAAATAGCTCGGTATCAAACATTGCTAAGTACCGTACTCTACCGAGGGTCAAACTCCAGACGGGCGGGAAACACTGGACGGCTTGCAAGAAAGTTAGTGAAAATGCTTAGTGGAGGAGTGATAGAGTGGTCCCGAGCACCTTATTGGTCGACATTTTAACCTAGGATGACGCAAGCAAACCCACACAAGAGTCCAGTGTTCTCACGACAGTGTGGCCACCTCCATAAGAAATAAAGGCGAGCGTATTTGTCGTTGCGACCTGAAAACGCTCATGAAAGCGTTTTGAAATCTGTCGCTGGTCGCTAAGCGTGGCCACTCTCATAAGAATCAATGTAATACACTACTGCGACCTGGTTGCGTCGTCCTGGTCGCAAGCCTGGCCGTAGCCTTAAACTTAGGCACATTTTAAAAGTTGTTAGGCCTACACATTAAGTAAAACAAGGTATATGGGGGAGTTTATGGAAAATTCACAAAGGTTATGACACTTATTTAGGAATAGATATAATTAAAATGATTTCGACCAAATGTTATACAACCATGGTCTTTCTTATTTTACGATATATTTCATTGATGAATATTTTATTTTTATTTTTTAGCATCACGTCTTACTACCTGTGCGTATAGGTTATAGGCATGTATAATAAGTATGTAAATGAGCTAGGGATGAGGAATATTGAATTAGATTAAGTGTACCTGCATTTGCATGGAGGAACAGTATAAAACAATTTTGGAAAAAACTTCGTTAGTACACCCGACCGGGATTCAAGCCCCGATCTTCCTGTAATATGCAGTCTATTCTAACATGAGAGTGACGTATTAGATCATGTGGCCACTGAAGCAGATAATATTTTACTAAAATATTTCAAATAACTAGGACCAAAGGGATCCCAAATATAGCTTTTTATTATTCTGTTCAGCATAAATAAAATTAAAATAATCGTATGGATTATTATAAGTATGTACACTGTACAGGATAAGCCAAATAATTTCAAAACAAAACTAGCTGATTTCAATCATTTATGAACTAGGAAATGTGTTTTTTTTTCAATGTGTCTAATGGTATGACTTCAAATTCTTCCCTCACTTAGTAATATATTTAAAGAAATATTTTCTTTATATTTAATCAGAGCCTGTTTGAGATCTTCAATTAAGTGTGGTCGTGTTGAAACAATCTCTTTCAAATGACTGGATAATATTAAGTCGCGTAATGTGAAAGCATTAAGTTGGGTCGGTCAAAGAAAGTCACCACAATCTCGGAAACTTGTTTGTCATGCTATCGTTGGCATATTGTGCTTTGGCTCCTTCTTGCTGTGAATACATGTGCTCTTGGAGGTCACAGCTTACAGATTCTGGATGAACAAATACTGTCAACATGTGTAGGTGGAACTCTAATACATGTAGGTAGATCTTAGGGGTCACTGTAACAATTCTTTTTCATGTTTCACTTTTAAACTACAGCACGATAGTTTTTATTAAACATAGTCCACATCTAATTTCTACTTTCAGAGCTAGTCAAGGTGCTTTGTGGAGTATCACAAATCTCTCTCCACCTTATCGATTAAATGGTATGGTATTGAGTACTGAGCAGCCCATGTTATTAAAGGTAAGAACAATGTGTGTGAGTATCTTTCTACGATAGGTTACCATTGTCTTATATTTTAGCCACTGTTTAAAAACACTCCAATCATCTTGCTTTATTTTCGCCGCAGCGTCCTGGTTGTTCTTTTGTAGCTTCCTGTGATGATATTCTTTGTCACTCTTAGTGTTTCCTCTATACGAATTGCATGACCTTTATTTATTTTGTTTTAATTAACACTGCTCCCTTTTATGGAAATTCAAAAGCAATAATCTCTTCGTGGAGTTGTGGGAGGTTTTCAATCTGTGATGTCCTGTTCACACCAAGGAGAAATATATATTCTCGTTCTCATATGAGTTAATAATTCCTGAATATAGTTGCAACAGAAATAAATGGTACGGAGCTCCGCAAGGAATTTATCGCTCGATTGTCTAAAAATTGAAATATTTACTAAAAACTGGTAATATATGTGAAATGAAATAATATACTCTAGCAAATTCGAGTACCCCAAGAGGTTGAGGGATAAAGAGCATTAACGTTTTGAGAGACTAAGATATTTACTTACTCTATGGCATTAAAGAATTATTGCGTTAAAACTTAAGTTGTATCTTTACAAACTTCATAAAATTGTACTAATATATTTGCTAATATCTCAGAAACTGTTGGTTTTATAAAAAATATATTTCAATAAAAGTTTTTTATTTTTAATAGTACTACAATTTTGCAAGGATAAGTTCTTTAGTATCTTAAATATTTGAGTAGATTTTGAAATGTCTGCTTCAGTAAAGTATTCTAAAGATAATTTTCATGGAAAAATGGAAGTAGCCATTTTGTTTATAATCTTAATCAACGTCTAGATAGAACTTTAATCAGATTCGTTAGAGCCAATTTTTAGGAAATAGATTTTTTCAATTTTCATCCTTTATTAAACTACTCTTAATTTTAGGGTTATACAGATACACAAACAGATGGCATTTCAAAACCAACTTTTTAAGGTTCGGGGTGTCATGAAATTTCGACATCCATCAACATCTTGGATTGGATTCTCTTTACGGTCGCAATAATTTACCTTTAGTCATAGAAAAGTTAAAAAATGTATATATTTACATTTAGCTTGAAAATGATTGGTTTTATAAAATATTTTTCAAATAAAAGATTTGTATTAAAAATATACCTACATATTTTCAATGATAAGTAATTTCATATATCAAAGCGTTACTAAGATATGATTTAAAAAAAATAGAATCTTCGCATCAGACCGGAACCCTCAAAGTCATTTTGACGAAGAATGGAGGGTAGCCATTTTATTTGTAATATTAATCAATACTTATATATGAAATTTAATCATAATAATTTTAGCCGATTCTAATAAAATTGATTTTTTTCTCTTTTCACCCTTCAGTAAACAACCCTTAATTTTAGGGTTAGATATCCAATTTCAAAAAAGCCTCGGGGTAACCCTATGAAAACCCAGTCTTAGCCCGATCGGTAACATAGTTAGGCTCTACTCTGAGGTACAAACAGAAAGAAAGACAGACAGACATGTAAAAAAACACTTTCTCGGATTCGGGGGGTCATGAAACATCGACATTCATCAAAAACCCAAGTTCAATTGTTTTAAACGATCACAATATTTTTTTCTCTACCTGTAAGATAGCGAGAAAGTAAAAATAAAGATTTAGAACTCTAGAATCAAATTAATTTTTCCTCTACCCTTCAATGAGATGAACACTTATAAATTTAATATAATATGTAAACACATTTTAAAATTATTTTATGCTCACCCAACCAACATTTGAAAACACGACGGAAAGATTGGAATATAATATAATTAATTAGCAAGTTCATCCTTGTAAAATCACAATGTTATAAAAGCAACTATATTTAATCGAGTTGGGGCTCGAACTAAGGACTTCCATGTGATTGTATATTTTCGTAATATTACTGAACACTGGCCTCATGTGTGCACTTTCATTTCGTAAGTAATTTATCATAGTGCTATAACCTTTACGGTTACTTTTTATTAATGGAAATTTACCTAACATTATCGTTAAGCGTCAGATCGAATAATGAAAGTCCCGTACTGGTGGTCACGCTGTCTAAAGCAAAAAGATAACGTTTGACTGGATTACCTGTGACGGGAATCTTGAAGTTTTAACAAAAACATGGTGAATTGAAGTGGGTTTTTCACATTTTTATTTATCGTTGTCGCTTTCCTATACGCTATGTAGGCCTACACTATTGCGGGTGCATCTCTTCTAATATACTCTTCCAGGCCCTATCCCTGGAATTAAATCGTTAATAAACGTGGTGCTATACGTGCTAGTAAGAAATATGAATAAAGTCCGTCAATAAAATAAGAGAGGGGGGATTTGAAAACTGTCAAAGAATGTTCAATTTGAAAATCAGCCAAAAAATGTTTAGCAAAATGTAAAACAAACTTAAAAAACTAGCCTTTGTGACACATGTTATAAAATTATAAAATTTATCTTGTATTTCAAAATAAAATTAGCACAGTGTAACTCAACAAAAAATAACCTTTAAAATTTAGTTTTCAAAATTCTCAGTATAATTTTAACTTGAACTTAAATCATCTTAGGAAATATTAATATTTAATTTCAGTCTTATACCATTTTCCAATAATTTAATAAGTTTGTATAAAACTTGACTTGCCAGGCCTATTATTGTTTAAACTTATTAAAAAAGCCAATTCACTCCAGTCAGTCTCTCAGCATCGTGTTGCTAGGTCACCGTGACGTCACGGAATAGAAAATAAGAGGGTTGAATGACCGTGTGACGTCACATAGTTCAATGGCAAATCTTGACCCAGATCCACAATCCATCAAGTCTAGCGCGCAAGCGCACACGGTCATTGACTCCGTGACGTCACGTTAGTGATGTGATGACCTAGTTCCGCGCAGGCGCTCTCCTAAAGGACGCGGCAGGGGCCAATGTCCTGCCTTGCGATTGTGATGTCACAATAATAGAGATCTTGGTTCTTCGGCCAAATGCAATGTTCTCTCTCTCTCCTTCCTACCTTGTTGGACACTCATCTGGAAAGGCAATGTTAAACGATGCTGTACAGGAACACTCATCTTTGTTGGCGTTTCATGTCTTGTACTTGTTCAAAGCACAGATTGGATGGAAGGAAACGCGAAAAATGATCATTATTTGTGCAGTTTTTATATTAAATAAATGTGAACATAACTTTTATTTTAATCTTCTACATGTGGTTTTACCGACAGTTCTTGAATATTTGTTAAGGGTATCCCAGAATTTTAGTATAGGTTTTTATTTACATTTAAAAAGTGTATCATTAAATTCCAATTAGTTCATGACATATATTCAAGAACTGTTGGGAAAAACATGTGTAGTAAGTTAAAATAAAACTAAACGTATCTACTAAAGCAATATTCACTGTACTCTTTCCAACATAAACAAATGCTATAAAAACTGCAAGAATACTCGCCTGAGCTCATCTGTCCTTCCATAACCCCCTTCCCTCTTAATGCTGATATTTTGATTGTAGTTTATTTAAATAATCATTTGTAAACATTATTGACTATAAAAGAGAGAAATGTTTTATTTATGTCTCCTTCAAAATTGCTAACGACAATCCAGGAGAGCGACTAAACAAAAGGGAAACGTGAATTATTTACAGGTAGCGCTAGTAGCGTTTCTCTAGGAGATATATCAAAAACACATATTTAGAAATAGAAAGGGTAATTTTATTGTTCTCATTAAAATTGAATAAAATCCGCATGATTGGTTGAATGGTCTAAATCAGGCATATCAAACTTGGGTCTCAATCAATGATTGATTTAATGGTCTAAAGCAGGCATATCAAACTTGGGTCTCAATCAATGATTGATTGAATGGTCTAAAGCAGGCATATCAAACTTGGGTCTCAATCAATGATTGATTTAATGGTCTAAAGCAGGCATATCAAACTTGGGTCTCAATCAATGATTGATTGAATGGTCTAAAGCAGACATATCAAACTTGTATCACAATCAATGACTCTGTGTGACCCGCGGACCTTTTGATGGAATATACAATGTGGGAGGCCTGATTCTTCTTTTTACAAACGTTAAATAAATGTGCCATTTGGCATTTGGAAACAGGCCATCCAGCATTTGAATATCAACCTCCCTATCATATGTAGTCCCCTCTATTGCGAGAGTTACGCCTTGGACTGTGCGACCACAGATGCCAAGTTTAAGTATATTAATAAAAATAAATAATAATAGGGTTAAAGATAAGCCATAATTTTTTTTTATGGTAGCAGTGGCCAGCCTGTTTTAAAACTGTCCCTCTTGATACCTACCTCCTGCTAACATTTTAACACACAGGATTTGCAACAGTCCTATTAAAAATCAATAGGTTCTGAACGTGCAATAAAATACGCAAAATTACTTGGTAGAGCTGGTGACGAAAGAAGAGCTTCAAACTGTGATTACTAAACTAGTTGAAATAGGAAGAGAGAATGGAATGGAAATCAACATCAAGATGTCGAAGTTAGTGAAGATTTCTCAATAAGAACCACTGAACAATTAGATGGGATATCAGCATTAGGACAGTTTGAAACATTTTTAATAATTAGTAGGTTGAATTGTGACGTGCGCACTGCGCTTGGGAGGTTAAGCCAACAATAACAATATCAAAGGCTGCTTTCAAAATATAAAGTGTTCCTTTAAATTAGGTATAAACTGGTGTAGTGTTACGGACGTAGCATAGTTTTGTATCGAACTAAATCATGGACACTGACGAAAATGGAGAATAAATATTTAGAAAACATTAATATGTGGGGCTGTAGGAGAATATAGAAAGCAAATTGGAAGAGATAAGGTGACCAGGAAGACAACTGATGAATGACCTTACGTAAGGAAAGAAGATTACGTTTCAGAATCTAATAAAGTGGGCTGCTGATAGGACCTAATTTAGACAAGACTGTCTAAAGATAGAACGTATAATAAAATGAACAGATTTAATTTGTAAGTATTTTAATCAATTAATTTAGCATAAGTGCAAGTATGATTAATTTAAAAGCATTAAATTAAGTTTAAAAATTATATTTGATGTATTTACATTTTGAAAACTTTCAAAGTATCGCCATTTTCGGAAAAATTATCACCACCACAGACATCTGTTACTCGGGAGAGAGCTGATATGGTACCAAGTTTACAGTACAAAATTGTTCTTGCGATGTAATTTAAATCAACATAATATAATATTCCATGACAACTGTTTCAGTTCTTGTAACACCCTTTGACAACAATTACACTCCATTATATACCCCTCTTAGAAGTAACTATATTTTGCCCCTAGCTATGAATAAAAAAACAAGGGTATTTAATAGATTATAGATAGAGATTTTTGTTTTAAATATATATTTTTGTCAGGGGTGGCCCTAGGTAAAATTTTGTACCTGTGCGGGATTGCTTTTTGGCACCCCCTTATGTAACAGGGTATAATAGGATAGTAGGAAGATAATCCCCAAAACTAACAACTCTAAAACTAACGTAGCCTGGGCATAATAGGAGAAAAATAAATGGTACGGTGCACCGCACAGACTTTCTCTCTCTTTCTATAAACTCGTAAGATTTCTGAACGGAATAAT
>CABFWB010008356.1:0-18504 GCA_902151455.1 Timema bartmani
AGCAGTGGTATAACGCGCTGGTCAAAGAAAATTATGTCTTTGATTTAACCACGTGTTGGAACTGTATTGCGTGAAAGATATAGAGATCCTACGGAAGGCCTTCCTAAAGTTTAGAGACATGCTAATGGAAAAAGGAAAGTGGATCCTTTCAAAGGAGCGTGTACGATTGCAGGAGAGGCCATGTTGGTTTACCGCCAAGGACATCATTATGGGGATACCATCGATATCATCCCTAACGGTGGCTACATGTGTTCAGACAAACAATCTCACGTCACTGTACAATGGCTCTGCTGGGAGGCTCATTGATGCCATATCTCTATCCTTTATGTGGGCAACGGCCATAGGGAATATGTATTATGGTGACGTGGTATACGACGTTGATAAATCTGGAGATACCACCACCATTTTCAAGTTCTGGGACTGTTATTCCCCAGGTGTCCACTTTGTTATCCTGACATCTGCTACGAGACCATGGAGACTCACTATGTATCGACCATGGCTTGAGTTGATAAATTTAAGAATGCCATTTAAACGGTCGTTGAGATGTGGGTGAGTATGTATAATGCGATGAAACGCATAGGTAAGTTCTTGAAACAGTTTTTACTCCAGCTCAAGGTGTACAGCAAGGAGCCTCTCAGTCCCAAGGACGCATTCTTTGGCGGGAGTATGAATTGTATCAAACTCTTCCACAAAACAGACCTTTCTTATGGAGAGAAGATCAAATACTTGAAAGTGTGTTCATTGTATCCTTACGTTTTCAAGTACAAAACTATCCTGTCGGCCACCAAAAATTCACTTGGGACCGAATTTTCCGTCTATGGATCAAGTAGAAATCATCACCAAAGTTACCGTGATGCATACACGGTATTTATAATGCCCACATTGCCTACACAGATGCAAGACAAGTTAATGTTCATCTTGTACAGGAAATGCGGAAAAGAGAAAAACCAAGGTCCATGTCTGTATAATGACAAGGAAGATCGCTGGTTGACAGGTGTCTGGGTGTTTGACAAGACCCGGAAAGATGTTGAGAAAGGCTACATCATTGAAGCAGTACACAAAGGGTGGGATAAAAATGTATCTGTAACAATCGTCAGACACGTTCTGGCCGATTGTTTCACGGGTACAATGATAATTTTTAAAAACATAAATAAGAGGCCAGTGGTTGGTCACGGTGGTGTACCTCTTAAGATGAGAAGGTAGCTTATATTCAAAATTATTAAAAAATGAAAGGGGTAAAACTAGATTTAAGTTAAATTTTTTAAAAACCCTGGTCTCCGCACGCTGGATAAACATTTTAAATCTCACCAAGGAGAAAGTTTGGGCAAAGACCTAATTTACCACACATAGCCGTTTCAATGACTATTAAGTCATCTACAAGTGCCTGATGGATCCGTTCATCACCGTGGAAAGCGTCATTGATGTTAATGATGTGATTATGTTCTTTAATTACATGGTTGCGCGTGACGCGTAGCGCCCTAACCCCTAACACGAGTGTGGCAGTGACATGCTACACGCCTGCTATGGCTAGGATGCAATTATACAGTATCCTTGAAATCAGGGGGACTGCATTTTGTACCATGATACAGATATCGTTTTATTCAATGAACGCCCTAGCGTTTGGAGTCCACTGACCGGAGACATTTAAGGTGACCCCAATGATAAATTTCAAGATTACGTTCCGTAAAGCTACATTAGCACTTTTGTATCTGGTAGCACCAAGAATTGCGCTTATTGATTTTGTTTTGGTGGCAATCCTGCCAAAACAAAAACGGTGTGCTAGGTTCGTGTCATCACCATAAATTATGGCAATCGGAACGACGTTACTTTTGACGTTTTGAAAGCAATGGTAACCGTACAGGTTTCAAAAAATATATACAAATACCGCATAAAATTGTGAGAAACGGTCCTGAGACTGTATGTATCGTTTTTAGAATAAAGTTTGCAGCCAGTGTACACCAAACGTCGGATAACCGATGATTTTAATATGTTGCCGTTTGGGTATCAGTGTCCTTGTAAACGCGCTCACTACGACTAAATGTTGATAATTTAGACGGGCTAAATAATCAACTTTGTTCTTTCAATCTAGACAGTTTCTCTGACATACCATTTTTCAAAGATTTGAGATTTTTTCATATTATTTCTACATTAAAACTTGCATATTTTTTAAATTTATGTTAAGCACTCGGGGTAATTTTTTATTTTTTATCCACCAGTATAATCCTTCACATTACCTGATTAATTCTAGTCAAATAGAAAGAGTTGTTTGTATATAAAGTTATTTTTTATACATATTTTAATTCTATACAATTTTTTATTTTATTTTACATATTTTAAATTGAAACTATCTATCTGTATATATATATATTCAAATACTCTCCAAACTGCACTTTTTAAATTAGTTTAGATATTTATAACCGAGGCCACTATACCCTCTACGAAGACAAGAAATTGATTATTGTTTCCTATACACCTAAATATGTATAATATAATTCAAGCTGTAAGAGATATTCTATAACTATAATTTTTTTGTAATTAAATATTTCAAGTATTATTTTCATGCTGTGAGCTGCATTCTAAAACTTTTATTTGCAAGAACCAATATTATAAAAACTGTTATGTGTGTGTTTTAACGTTTAAACCCCTCCCTCCTATCCAATAAATAAAAGTTAATTTAGCTTATAAGCTCAGTCTTAAACATTATGAACATTTTGAAACATCTGTTTCCTGCCATCATCAGTGGCCCTTCCGGCTGTAGAAAGTCAGATTTTGTAGACTACTATATCCTTCATTTGGACACAATGTGTGATGTAAAATTTATAAAATCGCCTGGTATTATGCTTTATGTTAACCGGGATTCGAACAAGACGGGCAATGTTTCCGCGTCATATTCTGTAAGGGCTTGCCGGAAATGGATGATGCCTGTAATGACGTTTCACAGCTGATTATCCTGGAAGAGCTGATGCGTGAAGCCAAGGATGTGGTCATCGATCTTTTCACCAAAGGCTGCCCTCATTAAAATAATAGCTTCACATACCTTACACAAAATATATTCCACCAGGGCAAGTGTAAAGAAACATTTCCTTAAATGCACATTATATCGTGTTTTTAAAAATCCCAGGGGTAAAGATCAGGTTTAACATTTTGCACGTCAAGTCTGTCCTGAAAACCCACGTTTTTTACAAGAGGCTTACGCTGATGCTACAAGTACTACCCACTGGCAAAACTTGTTAGATTTCAAGCACAGTACACCCAAATTGTTCAGCTATAGAACCCATAAAAATGTCGTGTGCTGCGTGTACCTATTGAGAAAAATCTATTAAAACACCGACACTTTCCGATTACATATCATTTCATAACCACGAGTCCCAAAGTGCTGAAGCAAGTCCCTCTATTGCGTGCGATGCATCGCATGAACCCACAGAAACTTGTATCCTTACTGAAAACAGCAGACAAGGAACTGATTGAATCTTTTTGCGAGTATGCCTACAACACTTTAAAAGGGTAGTTGCCGTTGTCAAATGCGCAGAATACAAACCTATATACTCACAAGAAAGTGTTGAGGATGCTGATCAAATGTGGAGAGTGTTGGAAGATAAAGAGATGACTATTCGTTCAAAAAGAATGAGCGTTCTTGCCCTTACTTTTAGCCCCATTAATCAGTGGTGTCCTCAGTTTCTTCTTCAATATGTATATAATGGAACACACGAAAAAGACGATATTAGTGTCCCCGATAATATTACACACCTATAGTAACATCACCAACAAGTGGCATCGGCCATATATATAGTGATCTCCAAGCTGGACAAAGAAATGGTAAAAAATCCTAGCTTCAAATCTTAACAAGTATAAATGTACTTTATACCAACAAGTGCTACAGCGCTATCTGCACTTTAGTAAGCACCCTCCACAACTTGGAAATACCACCACAATTACCCTTGAAGTGTCTGTACTTCCCAACTCTTCCGTATTCAATACTGTACCAGTACAGGCACGTAAAAAAGCCGAACATGAAGGGAACGTTATATGAACGCAAAATGCAACGCGTACGTCTTCCCAAAACTTTTAAAGTTGATAAAATACTACGTATCTTAGGTGACAGAAAGAAAGTATACGTGCAGTGGAAAGGCTTCCCCGCCAAGTTTAATTCTTGGATTCCTGCCAGTTACGTCAGCACCCTACCATGAGGGATCAGCTTTACATCACTTTGCCAAGCGACAGCCCTATGGGATATTTTTCGAAAAATTTCCTCGCGAATTTCACCACGCAATTACCCTGCCATTTTGCACTCAATAGACAGTGGGAGATCGATTTCGCTGAATTCCAATATCCATGTTCTTTCACCACCGTACCCGAGGGACAAAATTTTGTATGGTACAACTAGGTGGACACCACACACGGTTGTGGAAGGGAAATCACTGGACAACGTATTCACCGGACAGTTACCCAAACGATTCATCGTGGGATTTATATGAAAGCTGCATTAAATGAAGACGCCACCAAGAACCCGTTCCAACTTCCAAATCTATGGCATGAACCATTTCTCGTTAACCCGTGGATGGGGAATAAGTGCTGTCGAAACATTTACGGTCTGATTTTTCAAAAGGCAAATATGGCATTTCCTACCACACACTGTTTTCTGGAACGGGTATCCAATTCATGAAAAAAGGTAGCAACATAACACGGGAAGCCTTCTTTAAGACAATTTCATCTCATGGCTTTCGATTTCATACCTAACCTGTCCACTCAAATGGCATCGCATTGGAATTTGACAAGGCATAGTTCTCTGAGCATTGAAGTGAGCTTCACCAGAGCCTTAACCGAAACCGTCAACTGTGTCGCGTACGGGGAATTTGCCAATATTATCACTATTGACAAGGACAAAAACGTCTTGACTGATTTTGGGAGTTAATGTAAGCGACATCCCACCTCTTACCCTAGTGATCTAAATCATATACGTCATTGTAGATTTCCAGAGCTTCAACGATGACACCAAAGATCTCAGGTGTTAAAAACCCCTTAAGGCATAGAGGAAATTTCCACCGCTGTTAAAAAGCAAGCCGACTAAATCATCAACAAATTGCACGGTATTGCCTGGGATAGCGGTGATGTGTATTATAGACTGCTCGAATCGCTCATCTCCCGTGCCACAATGCATGCAGGAACAGTGTACGTCAAGGGGACAGAAAAGAAAATGTTTCCAATAAATACAGGCTTTCACCTGTCGTAGATCTGTACTACAGTAGTTGTTCGTCTTCGAAAACAGTTAAATTGGCCCGTACCATGTGCATGGCACATAGTGTACTGTTTCTCTGGCAAATATTTACCTCTCTTTCTTTAACTTATAGTAAAAAGGATGCAGGAATTAATCACCACAATAGATTCCAGAGTTAATTCTAAAGAAATATATATATATATATTCCTATTTTTAATAACAACAATTTATGACAACAATAGCGTAAAATAATTAAGATGAAACAAAACACAATAGTGCCCCTTATCGTTTTAAAATTAACATAATACAACGAAAGAATGTATTATAAATAGGATCCTTCCCTTCCTACCCAGCAGCATTACATGTAATTTACAAGGAGCCAGAATTGATAATAAGAGAGTTACAAACATGAACTTTTTGCCATCACTTTTTATAGAAGTTAATTTTCCAGAATAGGCAAGTCAAAAAAAAGAGGTTAAAAAAATATAACCATAAAACTCACCGAGTTAATCTTACCACATTAAATAAAGTAATTACTATAATCCCTTACTCTCCACCACCATGCTGGAGATCACAAAAGGGCAGAAAACTACATTACATCTCGAAATAAAAATATGAGAGAAGAAGCCGATCAAAAACTCAAATACCTCAAATGGCATTAGTCTTGCATCTGTTCCCGCAAAAAGGTCCACACACTGTATCAAACTGCCAAAAGGTGGCAAACCTTTTATGTTTGAGACGTAGCTATAAAAATAAACAGAAATAATTACTAATACACATATAAAAACAAAAGAGAATATTTTAAACCATTAATAATGAAAACAAAGGGAAATTAGTAAGTAATTTATTCATGTTTAAGAAAATAGTTCTAAAGTTACCAACGTCATTGTCACCATCTGTCGATCTCGCAAAACACTCAACCCAGACCCCCGTTCCTCTTTTGCGTAGTGGACAACATCGCGCTGAAGAAGTTTGTACTGCTTGATCTCGGCACCAATTCACAACAATTCTATATAGTTGATGTTGTCCAAAAGTAAGTTGAAATTTAGTCTCGTGTTGTCGCACAATTAAAGGATAAATATATTCTCCTATTATATTTAAAAAAAAGTGCTCAGCACAATAGTTCTCTATGGAATTTCTGATCGGACTCCATCGTTTGGGGACTTCGAAATTGGATGAATGAAGATGGACACGCACACCAAAAGAAGTGAGCTGAAAACAAACCCGTGGTTCCATTCTGTACGGTCGGGTGTTTCCCCTGCTGACTAACTACCCGCAAGAATAGCTCGACCGTCATCAACATGAATCCACACACCAAATCTGGGAAGCGTTGGGTTACAACCTTTATCGACAAGAATGACGTGGGAGAATAATTTGGCAGTAATAGTTTTACACCCCGTATACATTCACATTTGGCATCTATATGCAAAAAATCTTCCCGTACGTCTCATAACACGATAAAATTTCAAAGCATAGACTCAGACGTTTGTGGCAATTACTGTTTCATGTACCTACTTTACTGCGCCCAGAACATTCTAATGAAAACTTTCCTATCCCTATTATCGCCCACCACTCATAGAGGCAACGACGCTAAGGTGTTGAGATATTACAACACATTTTTCAAGACGTAAGGGTACTGCCACCCTTCAAGAGGCTGCGTCCAATCAGCGTTCGCCTTGTCTTTCCTTATAAAAGAGGCGTCTCGATGGCATGTGGGCCATAATAACGACAATATTTGAAGCGATCAAAAGTCATAGAGGGTCAAGAACTGTACACACACAAAACAACCCCGGTGAAGCCGCTCCCCATCACCAGTATTTTCAACAATTTGTTTCCGCTGGACGAAGTAGACACTGAACAAATCATCGTCAGCATGAGTCTCAAGATCAACTTTACGCCCTATGTCCAGTCAGAAAAATGTTGATAGAATTCTGCGGTGTTTAACCGTACCGAGAAGCAAGAACTGGGCAGCTACAAGTCGGTCATATCAAAGTTTTTTAGAAACACACAGCCTCCTCAAAATATTATGTGGACTAATCATGAAATCTTATCAGCGAGAAACAAGACACTGGACTCAAACGGGTCACCTATCTAGTACCTAGCTGGGCGCGTCTTTGTGAGAAGTGGGACCAAATTGACGTAACCGTCGCCGGGATATGTTGTCAACACCCGTCGCACGCTATTGCAACGATTTGATCAACACACTCGTCGTGGATGTATGCGACACGCTAACAGAATCAGCGGATGTCATTGATCTTGAGCAGCCACTGGTGGAAACGTACATCATTAACCTAGATCTTATCAGTGTTACCTACTATACACGTCAAGTCTTCAGATTGGAATATTACATGCTGGATTTTGAACTAAAAACAATTTTAGTAACACATCTAAGAGACACTGTATAAAAAGGTATGAACGAATATATACGTCATTCCTGTAAAACTGCATAGTAAATATTATGTATATCAGTAAAAACTTTAATGTATAATAAATATATATTTGTAATATCGTGTTTTATTCAAGCAAGACCTATTTATCTCTTACCTTATCCCAATACGTGGGCAGAAAGATACGGATCTCAACTTGTCGAGTCACCAAACTGGCGCCAGGTATGAGTCATCAGGGAAAACCCATTGCCACAAAGAAGGGGATAGGGGGAGTGTGGCGACATCACACTCAATGATGACGTCACACAGATCGAGGTGACTTGGAACTTCGAGCCGTTAAACTGGTGACAGGTACATATGACTCATCAGGGAAAACCCATTGCTACATCATTCAAGGTCATGGTCTAATCCTGTCTCGACTTGTCTCCTAGAGCCACCAAACTGGTGCCAGGTATGAGTCATCATGGTTGTGACAGAGTGTTGACGTCGTCTGGAAAACCCATTGCCACATTGAACGGGGAAGAGAGGAGGGTTTCCAGGGTCAATGACCTCATGTATTAGCTCATGATTTCAAGGTCACAATCTATTCTTGTCTCGACATGTCTTGCCGAGCCACCAAACTGGTGCCATATATGTCATCAGTGAAAAACCATTTCCACATATAAGGGGAGTGTTGCGACATCACACGCAATGATGGCGTCACACAGATATAGGCGACTTCAATTCCTCTAAATTATACCTTTCTCAACCCTAACACATGAAAATAATTAGTTTATAGTTGTACATCCCGAACGGGCGAAGCGATGCTATAAAAAAGTAAAAAAGAAACAAATTAATGAGAGCCTTTTTAGACCCATTATATTGATAAATCATATTTCAATATTTTATCATCAATATGTTATATACATTATTTTATGACTGCCCAACATTTTGTCTCTCCCCCTCTCCCTCCATTCTCCGTGCTCCCTAACTACCTCTCCCCCTTCCCCAGTCCCATGCCACCTTATGATAACCCACTCGTCTCTTAACACACTATAATATCTTAAAGGTACAATAAGCTCTAGGTGTCACCTCTACAAGTTAACCCCTTCACCGCGAGCCACCATTTCTTTCTGGAAAATCTTCATCTCTAATTTCCACATAATCAAGAATCCCTTAAATTACATAGAAAGGTGAAACCATGCACAGTAATAATATTTATTTGGTGTCTTGGGGTTTCATAAGGTCACACAGCGCTTTCTTTTAAAATTAAATAACTACCCCTAAAAAACTAAGAGCAGTTTACTTAAAAGTGAAAAGAGAAAAAAAGATTTTATCGTAATCGGATTTAACGATTTTGATTAAAATTCATATCCTGGTACAATATAATATTACTAACAAATTGGTGTATCTCATTTTCCCAGGAAAATGATTTAGAGGGTACTTTGTACTTGGTAATATTTCCAATTTCTAGTTTAGACCATGAGACAGACTTGACGGATCCGGTTTGCACGGGGATATTGTAACAATGTATATTGATTAATTTTTCTTACCTGAAAAGAGAAGAATCTTGAAGGCCATTATATAGATCAGCAGGAAATTACGGACCACGGGCTGCATGTGGCCTGCGTCGCCGATTTGTGGCACCTGAAGGATTTTGTACAGTTGCATACACCCCATTAACGATAACAGTTTGAGTAGTTATTAAACAACATTTAGGTAGGCTAAGAAGCAACATGAGTCATGACATATTTAAATTTATTTGCTATGACATATTAGATTTTATCTGCTAGGTACTTTCTTTGTGACCAAAGCTACATAGTTATGTGACTAATACATGTATTTTTGTATGAAAATAAATGTCATTATTTAGTAAATTTAGATTTTTGTCACATGCTAGAAACCTTACAGATGTGGCCTTCGGGGAGAAAAGTTGGCCCACGTCTGATCTAGGGTATGACGTTGCTAAGAAGACAAGAATTAAAGTTTTAATAATTTGTTAAGTAACTACAACCATTACGTAATTAGTGTGCTAATTTTCAGCTTTTTACCTTATCAGGAAGTTAGATAAAAGCTTTGGACTTATAAACATTGCATGTATCAAAGTTGCAGCCATTTAAATAAGATATATGATATGTATTATCAGTTTATCACACATTTAGGAGTCAAAAATAGGATTGAGTAGTAATATTTTCCCCCTCTCATTGCTATTATTTGAACTAAATAATTGGTCTTCTCCTCCCATGAAGGGGTTATATTATCTTAATACACTAATCCAAAATCCAAATTAATTCAACTACGCTCTGTCACTTTACCAGTTACATTGAAACCACAGAATATTCATTCCACTTAACAGCACACACATTTATTTTTACAATAACGCAGCATAAAAAATAACAATGTTTATTTTAAACTATGGCTTATATTAGTAGTGGGTTTTATAATATTTTTTTTCTCCTATAAATCCGATTATTTTGATTTATATTTTTTTAATTTTTGTTAAATTTCAAGAGTATGGGAAGAAATTTTCACAATAAATTAATAACTCAGCTTTAGGGTATTATTCCTGGATTTTTTTATCACAACACTTTCACACAATCCAACTTCCCGAATTCCATTACATTTTCTTCCTTGTTATAAACTATCGAGAGTACAATATTATAATCTAGTGCCATAAACCTAAATTTGAATCTGAAACTGATAGGCCTAGCTCAAAATAATAAACTGCTCGAATTCATGACGCAAAACATAAAGAATCAATTATTATAGTATATTGTTATAATATATGCATTATATTATGCTATAAAAACGCAATATGAGCAATTGTGCTACTTACTATAGGTGCTCACTCACTTGTAGATATTGGGGAGGCGGTGATGTGCAGGCCAGGACTGAAGTTGGTGATTGAAAACTCGCACACATTAGATCAGTTCGATAACTGAAGGCTAAATTATACCAGTACAATCCGAAAAACTGTGTGTTATTGTGTATGTGTATGTGTGGGCTTGCCCAAATTGCGCCAATCCACCTAGCTTGGACCCGAATTGCGCCAAGAGCTTAAAAGTGCCCCCCAGACCGGACCCGAATTGCGCCAATACCCCCCTTCCCAAGGCCAGACCCGAATTGCGCCATCTGTGAACTTAAACAAATATTAATGCTTTGGCTGGCGGTAAGAAGGACACAAGTCAAAAAATATTATTTAATTAACTATATTTAACTATATAAAACAAAATCTAACATTATTACATCACAGTAAAATTTCCATTTTTAAATATTGTTAATAATAGCTAAATGTAAGTTAAATTATTATATAATAATAACAAATAAAATAAAATACAAGTCATACAAAGGATTTTTGAGGGTCACATACTTCACGGAGCTTAATATATATATTAACAAAATCGTTAAAAATAATTTCAAAATATTTTGAATTTTTGAAAACTAGTCATCAGTAAACTACCCTTAAAAGGACTTAGCCCCCAAAATCAAGTATACAGTATTAATTGTCACCTTAAATATACCCAAGATGAACGTTTTAATCAAAATTGTTATAGAGCTATTTTTGAGAAATTTCAAATTCTTTTAAAATTAGTCATTAGTAAACTGCCCATAATTCAATTTTTTTAAGATCAATTGTACAATCCTAGTCTTCATTTAAAAAACTCCCCAGATAAACACTTTGAACCAAATTACTTAAGCCAATGATTGTGTAGTTGAGGTTCGAATCCTGGTTGAGTGAACTAAAGGTGGTTTTTCCTAAATGGTTTTCCACTCTTCCTCCAGGCAAATTCGGATTCCCTTTCTCTACATTCAACCTATCTCATCCCAAAGCCCACTATTATAATTAGCACATAAAGGTATAACTCAAACAGGTAGTAAAACGCAATGAAAAAAAATCAACAGTGAAAAGTATAATAATCATGTCAAAAATTATAGCAGTATTTATGTAAAGTTGTAAAATAAAATTGTTTCGCTTACTATACTTGCACCAAATGAGATCGACAGCCTACTATCTTGGTTTTTTGGAAATGTTGACACGATGCACTCGTGGAGTGCTTGCTTTAAATCAATCACAATTTATAAAGATTGAAGGTGAAGCTGTCTCTTCTCGCACTCGTCCTTTAGGATTCTCATAGCATCAATATAGCTCTGCATTTCTTGTCTTTACAAGAAAATATCACAACCCCCTTCTTTTTTTAGTTTTTTAATAAAAAGTTTTCGTCTAGAGTAGTATTTAATTCAATTGAATCTAAGGCGAATTAAATTTCGTTGGAAGGTTTAGGCAAATTTGGCAGTTTGTTATTCCTGAAACATTTCATGTCCTTGAGGTTCAATGTTTTTATAGTTTTCTCTCTCTATTTACCTCTTTATGGATCAACTTTAAAGGCCTTACTTCAATCGTCTCAGCTTTCCTCTTAACTGCGTTTTTGTTGGATTTTCTGTTCAACTCTTGATCAAGTAGTGATTCGTGGTTGTGTTGATCTTCAATCCACGAGAAAATATTTCCTCCATCAAGTGTGAATATTTTGGCCTTACAGTCCTTTTTAGTGCATCTCCACCTCTCTTCCCTCGTCAAATTCAATTGATTCACCTGTTGATACGTATAATTATTATAGACAATCAGATATTTCCCTCTTTCACTATAAATTCTTTCCATATCAATAAATATCGCTAATATCACAGTCCACACAAAACCCGAACAAAAAAATAAACACACATCTGGACAGTTACCGTTGCCGAGATAATTTGTTAACACTGGCCAGACTTATGTCAGAAAAGCTAATACAGATCNTGGCGAGAGCTTGTTTGTGTTGGTGTTTGTTTATTTCATCCCCCCTCGACCACCTGAATTAGACTTGGCGCAATTCGGGTCCGGGCTAGTTGAATATTTTTAAATCCCTTAATTACTGACGCAGTTCGGGCTTGCCCATATGTGTATGTGTATGTGCATGTGCATGTGTATGTGTATGTGTATGTGTATGTGTGTATGTGTGTATATGTGTATGTGTATGTATGTATATGTGTGTGTATGTGTGTATGTGTATGTTTGTATGTGTATGTGTATGTGTTTGTGTGTATGAAGCAATGGGCCTCTCGTGGAAAAAAATATGCTCGTTGTTAATAATTACACCCCAAAAAATAAGGGAGGGGGGGGGGCGGAAAGGGCTTTTTGGGTTGGGTTGAGTTGGGTTAGGCTTGGGTTGGATTTTCAAGCCATGAAGATTTAAAAAACTATTTGTGAGTGAGGAATCATTTCAAATTTGCTCAATTTATTATAACCGTTAATAAGGAAGTAAAACACAAGAATAAGAAGTGCTATTATTGCTGAAGAAAGATTGATTGCTACCTTAAGGTTTTTAGCAACAGGAGGAATTTTGGAAGCGCAGACCCGAATTGCGCCAAATCATTGACCATTTCGCCTTTCTGCCTAAGCTCTTTATATTCACATAGCACTTATCTTTAACTTTTCATAAAGACAGATGTAATTGTTATATATCAATAAATTTCCTTAAAAACTTTGGTTTATTTCTTTTTTCCCCCTGACATCGTGAAGGTATCACAGATGACTAGTGGGGGTGTGGGGTGGGGGAGAAAAATGTTGGGTCAACCTTAAATTTATTTTAATTAACTTATTGATGATAAAAAATTGAAGTATGATTTATGAACATAACGTGTCTACAAAGGCTCTGACTCATTTGTTTCTTTACTACATTTTTTTACCACCACGTATTAGGCCTACTACCCGTTCGGCTTATACGCTTATGTACTAAACACGTCAATGTGTTAGGATGAGAAAGGTTGAATTTAAAGGAAGTAAACCCACATTTGCATGGAGTGAGAGTGGGGAGAACCATTAGGAAAACCGGCCTCAGTACACCTGACCGGGATCAAACTTCGATCTCCCTGTCATAGATAGTCTAGCCCAGTGGTTCCCAAATTGTCATTCGCGAGCCCCAATCTTCCAAGGGGTTCGCCAAATATTTCTGTAATGACCGACATTTGCTGCACTTTGTTATGAAAGAGGAAGCATTTACTGTCTCACACTGAAGTCTGGTGGCTCTCTCGAAGTAGAACTCTACAAGATTGTTTGAACTTAAACGCGAAGTTTTCATTTTTTAAACTATCCCCTTCTCAAAGCAAAGTGCATGCAAGATCAAATGTGGCTCAAGGCTCTGGTCTATTTGGCAGACATTTTCTCAAAAATGAACAGTTCAAAACTCTCTTCTGGGGTCAAATATTAACGTTTTTATAGTTCAAGACCGTATCGAGTCGTTCATTAAAAAAAGTTATGGGAAACGTGTTTAATTAGCAATCAAACAGAGTGCTTTGATACCCTTCACGACTTCATGGTAGAAAATCAGCTTTCCTTAGACCAAAATGTAAAGAACGTGGTTATAGAATACTTTAAGGAACTCGGTAAAACCTTCAGAAAATATTTCCCAACAATATCCAATAATAACAATTGGATTCTTAATCCCCTGGAAGAGACAGCAATTTTGAAATCCTCCACATTAAGTGTGAGTGAAAAAGAGCAGCTCCTTGAAATTTCCACTAATTTTGAATTAAAGAAAAGCTATAAATCATTGTCATTAATTGGTTTCTGGTTAAGTTTAAAGGAGAGGTTCTCATTGTTAGAAAATAAAGGTATTACATCTTTGTTGCCATTTCGTCTAAGTATTTGAGTGAGAAACGTTTTCATCATATGCCTATTTAGAAAATAAATACAGAAACAAATTCAGTTCTGAAAGTGACTTGAAACTTTATTTGTCGTCTTTGGTTCCTGACTTTAAAGCTCTGTTCCATCCAAAGCAAGCGCATCCTTCTCACTAAGTCCCGTGAAGTGGAGAGTAGCTGTTAAAAATTGTTAACAATTTTGAAACTTAAATCGGTATGGAATTTTGTGATTAAAGGAGGGTATTTCTGTTATGTCAAAGCAGCAATTTTCAGTACAACTTTAAAAAACATGTAAAATTTGATAATATTGTGACAGTAAAAATAAGAAAATGTTACTACAGTACTCTGCTTATTTAATTTCAGTTTTAATTCTTAAAACAAATGTATAATTATTTGAGCTTTTACTTAAGTATTTAAGAATCAAATAGCCGAAGCTATTATTTATGCTTTCTAGATGGAGATTTCATCACTAAAAGGCATAAATAATAGCTTTGGCTATTTAATTCTAAATATGCAATCCCTTAATATTATAATAATTGTACAAGTGGCAGCATTAAGCCAAATACCGAGACGAAGGTGGCTGCCTAATCTGATAGCTCGTGATTTTAATAAAATCACATATCTGTAGCCGACGATTTCAGCACGTCCATCATAGACTCTGCCTTAAAATATGAGTGAAGAATGATCCTGAGCACGGGACGATTCCTGGATATCTCAGTGGTTAAAGCATTGGCGTACTAAGTCAAGGGTCCCGGCTTCTATTCCAGTGTCCAGGTGTCTTTTTTCCATTTTTCAGAATATTTTACTTAAATAATTTCAATACTATTTCATTATATATGGTAGGGTATCCCAAAGTACCTACCGAGCTATAGTAGGTTAATTTAAAGGTATTAAACATTTTTATTACAATTAATAACTAAATTTCATAAAAATCAGCTATAAAATTAAGTTAGTGGCTATGTATATTTACCAGGGGGTTCGTGCAACTAGATGTTTGTGAAAGGGGTTCGCGAGTCTAGAAAGTTTGGAAACAGTTGGTCTAGTCCAGCGGTTCCCAAAGTGTGATCCGCGGAGCACTTGGTGCTCCGCGAAACACCTCCAAGTGCTCCGCGAAGAAACTGTAAATAAAAATAAAATAAGTGTGACAAAATCTCAAAATTGTTTATTTGTGCGGTCATGAAATGTTTTTAGGTAAGTATTGGGTAGAAATAATTTAGCTCCTGCTTCGTGCCGTAAATCAGTGTAAATAGTAAGTATTATGGATCCAAAGTGCATTGTCATGCGTCACCTCAGTCAGGTTTACCCGCCCGCACCTTCTCAAAACCACACAAAACATTGAGAAAATCCGCGAAGCACACATACTTCACGCGGCGAAACCAGACAGAAGGCTCAATGGCGCCAGCTAACCCCGGCTCAATGAGAGCCTCAACTTGCTTAAAGATCCGATTGTTAGCTTTGACACTTTTACAGAATGTTCTGGAAAGTTTCTATTGTATATTAAAAACTCGTATTTCTTCACACCTTCATTCAGTTGCAGTTCATTCAGTGTTTAGTCGAGAGTCAAAACGAGTCAAATTGCAGTGCGTTGTAATTTTTTCACGAGTGCCTTTGGTTTGTGATTTAAAAAATAATATTATGTTAGTAAATTTAATGGCTCTTCCCTCTTGAGAACGAAACATCTACCCAAAACAGGTTTTTTGGAGCACCTACGTAGTGATTTAGAAAATATAATAGATTTGCTTTCAATGGATCGCTGGCTGAAATCTGGATCCTTCAAAAAAAGACTATTAAAACCTCCGCCACAGCTCATCCAGTAGCTATTGAACAGCTAACAGGTATGTCCAAATATTATGTTAGATGCATTTTTTTAAAGTTGAATAATGTTTATCAATTGGGGTCTGCTAGAATAAGAGCGTGTGTCATTAAAACAAATAACAGCTTTGGATGCCAATAACACAGGACCTATAAGAAGAGATAAGGACTGAGGTACATACAACTTAATACAAATTAAATAGTAAATAAAGACCTTTCAGTCTATGCATTGCATGTTGTACATATTTTTGCAATTTTAACAAAAACCGATTTTACCTCAGGTGGTTTTCGAATTTTGGCCTGTTAATTGGTAGTAACCTTGAAGTTGCAGCCAATGTGATGTCACCAAGCAATAAAATAAGATGGCCACTCACATTTAACAAGCATTGTGAGCGTACATGCGAGAAATATTTACATTCTTAAACGTTATTCAACGTTAATTTAGGAGCAATGGACTCTTCGATCAATTGTTTTATTAAATACTCGACACTTATTATCATCATTAATATTATTTACCCAGATGATACGAATATTATTTTTATATTGCAGTGTGGAAGAAGATGGAGTAGTGGCCAATGCTAGAATTGCTGGGCAGGATGAAGGGTTTTTGGACGAATCAGCGACAGCAGTTGTGACAGAAACTTCTGAACTGTTGAAAGAACTGCCTAGTACTAGTTCTTCGTAGACCAGTGCCACAGGTAAAAAAAATAGTAAAAGGAGGTACCACGATTCCTACTTGGATATTGGATTTGTTGAGACTAGTGACAACAAACCACAGTGCGTATTTTGCATGAAAGTGTTGTAAAACAGTTCGATGTTCCCAGCAAAAATGCGCCGTGATTTTGAGGGGGTCCATCCAAAATGTAAGGGCAAATCGACTGATTTTTTCAGAAGGAAGTATGGTGAACTTACACAAGCCCAGAAAATTATATCTTATCACTCAAAAACAGTTAATAGAACAGGCTTTGATGGCGTCCTACTTAGTCATTTACCGAGTTGCTCAAGCTGGCGAAGTCCATACCATCGCTGAAAACCTTATTAAGCCTTGCGTAAAGGACATAGTTGAATGTATACAGGATGTAAAAGTCACGAAACTAGTAGACACCGTTCCTTTGTCAAATAACACACTTTCGTGACGAATCGGGGACTTAGCAGAGGATGTGAAAGCTACTTTACTTTCACGAATAAAATGCACTAAATTTTCGCTCCAAATGGATGAATCAACGGACGTGGCTGGTGTGGGAATTTTAATAGTATTTGTACGCTACTAATATTTGGATTATTTTCAAGAGGATCTGCTTCTCTGTAAGCCTTTACCAACTAACACAACTGGTGCTGAACTTTTCAAATTAATAGAAGAATTTTTCACAATGATTGACATTCCATGGGATAACTGCGTTGATGTGTGCACGGACGGTGCCAAGGCCATGACTGAGAAGACGTCCGGTGCTATCTCAAGAATAAAACAAAAAGTCAAGGAATGCAGGAGTAGCCACTGCATCATCCACCACCATGCCCTTGCTGTGAAAAAATGCCACCCTTTCTAAAAGAAGTCTTGGACGAAAGCGTGAAAATAATTAATTTTATCAAATCAACACCTAAAAATACAAGACTATTCAAAATGTTGTGTGATGACATGGGGGGTCTACATACCTCCTTACTTCTTCACACAGAAGGTGGCTTCCTCATGGCAAAACTTTGACTCGGTTCTTTGAAATGATTGACAACGACTTCGCTTTGGGAGACAGGCTGTGTGATGAGCATTGAGTTATGAATTTGGCGTATTTAGAATACATTTTTTAAAAAGTTAATGACTTAAGTATCTTAATTCAAGGGAAAGCAGTAACCGTTTTTGACGCCAACGATATAGTAGAAGCGTTTCAAAAGAAAATAAAGTTTTGGGCGGATTCAGTGAAAAATCTAAATCTAGACAGTTTCCCAATGATAAAAGAATTTAAAGATAAAATTAGATAATGACATACCCGAATATATCTTAAATGAGTTTCACTTTCATCTGATAAATTTGCTTGATAGTTTCAACTGTTATTTTCTAGAAGAATTCCACGATAAAGTAAAAGAAAACTTTTGGGTTGTAAACCCATACTCTGCTCTGTCGGAAAATCCAGCCTGTCTGAAATCACACCTGTATGAGTGTATGATTGATTTGATATCAGATTCTGTGGTAAAAGATAATTTTGCAACTAAGAATTCACTAACAGAATTTTGGTGTCAGCTAAAAGACGAATTTAAAGTTTTATCAGTTAAAGCGAGAATCATCCTTTTAACCTTTACAACAACTTACTTAGGCCAATGTGAATCAGGCTTCTCTGCTTATGTGGCTACTAAAACAAAATAGAGATCCCGCCTGAATGCAGAGCCAGATATTCGGTTGCAGCTGTCCCAAATTAAACCAGATATAGCCACATTGTGCAAATC
>CABFWB010008357.1:0-18499 GCA_902151455.1 Timema bartmani
ATGTGATGGATAAATACATTTGATCTGGCAGATAAATAATATCTGGCAGTCATAAGACGCCCTTTGAACTTATCCATCAGAAAGAAATATTTATCTACCAGATTAATATTTATCCAGGAGTCATAAGACCGGCCCTTAGTACGCCTCAAGTGCGGTGCTTGACTAAATATATGACGACCCCTACCTAGACCAGAATGGAACGGGTCAGTTTCATATGCGACACCAGCTCATTCCATTCGAGTTTAGGTAGGTGTCGTCTTGTATTTAGTGTAGCACCACACTTGAGGCGCACTAAGTTTGATTATGAAACTGACCCTTAATAATAAATAACGTACAGTGCATTTAATACATATGCGTTAAAAACTAATTTATAATATCTGTACAAAAATATTGCCTACATACATGATTTTACATTTTATGAACATATTAAAATAAAATAAATGAGGAAAGTAGAACTAAATAAAGGAGAGAGAGAGAAAAAAAGAAACAAAAAGAAACATCAAGGCACACAATCATTCCACACACACACATTCACATGTCTTTATACTCCGCATAACATTATCTAATAATGATGGAGATGGCAAATAATAATAAAAAGAAAACAACGCTGATTATATTTAGTAACTATATAGATTAAATACATGTTTATATATAATAATAATAATAATAATAGTCTTACTTTACACACACATTCTTACTGTATATCTACATTTCCTCTCACATCGACGATCGAGACTCTTCTTGCAAACCTTGACCAAGATTATGCTGAAAGGATTTTATATATTGCGAGCTTGAGTTGTCAAATAGGCTAAGGCATTACTCTCGTGTTAAGCTGGCTTGCTGATAGCAGAGATCGGGGTTCAAATCCCAGCTTGGTCTATTATTATTATTATTATTATTATTATTATTAGCACCACGTCTAACTAACCGTTCGGGTTGTACGCACTTACGCTAATGTGTAATAGTAAGGTGATTGTGAGATGAAATGGAGGACCTACAGTTTAACGTGGAATCCGAACCACGGTGGAGGCCTGGCATTCCACACATCCACAAGTTGTGATTAATACACGTCTTGTCAGAGGTGAAGGAAGGGTTTTTGGAAATCAGATGAATCTGTGCCGGGACTGAGGATTGAACCTTGGACCCCCAGCACAGAAGTATGACACCTTACCCCTAGACCACCAGGTCACCGAGTTTGGTCAACAGAGGGTTGTTTAACATAAATTGTTTCCCACTTTTTTCCTCGCAAATGTGCGTATATTACTTCTGAAATGCTTCCTTCCTGATCCTTACCCTATAAGAATAATTATAATATATGCGTATACAACCTGAACAGGTAGCAAGACGCGCTGATAAATATATACTTAGCACCCACCGCGTCTTACTAAAGGTTCGGGTTATACGCTTAAGTACTAATTACGCTAGTGGGATAGAAACTGGGAAGGTTGAATATAGAGGAAGTGAAGCCGCATTTGCGTAGGGGGAGAGTTGAAAACTATATAGGAACGACCCCAGTTCACCAGAGCGAGATTCGAACCTCGAACTCCACGTCATCGACAGTCTAGCTCAACACAAAACTAGCGCGTTAGCCAACTATGCCACCGAGGTGGGTGCAGTGATAAAACAAAATGACAATCTCGTTGTTTAGGTTTAGTAATTTTGGTTAACTCTTACGCGTTCGGGTTTTACGAATATGATTTAGCTACGCTAATGTGTTAGAGACGAAGCAGGTTGAATATATAGGAAATGTACCCGCATTTGTGTTGAGGGAGAGAGTGGGAAAACCATTAATGAAAAACCACCCTCAGTACACCCGACCTGATTTCAAACCCCTATCTCTCCCGTTTAGGCTAGTTAACGTGCACTTTCCGAACTGATTATATCAGCACACGACTTACAAACGAGCTTAATTCAAGAAAAGACAAAACAATCAGTACCCAAGCCATTAATTCATTACTGTGAAAAGGGGATACCTACATTTCACCAATGATACTTTTTAGATCATGTCAGGGAATCGAACCCGGGACCCTTAACTCAGTATGCAGACAAGCTACCGACTGAGCTGGATGACAAACATTTACAACTTAATCTAAGGTGTGGGAATAAAGTAAGAAAGATGTATTAGCATGGAGTGAGGGTAAGAAAACCAACCTCCATAGTGCACCCAGCCGAGGTTCGAGCTTAGATCTTTTCCATTGAAGTCAATCCCGTGCATTGTGAGACTAATGTCTTTAATCACGTGACCCGCATCGGTGAGCACGCGGATACAGGTTTCAAGCTTAACTGTTGGGTTTTTGATTGACTGTGAAGATCGGTGTTCAAATCCTGGCTGGGTCCGGAAAAGGCAACTTATTTTCCAAATATTGTTCCATTTTATTCCCCGAAAATGCTTCTACACTTACTATAAAACTCTTTGTTTCTCATCGTTATTCCATTCGTGTAGGTATACAAATATACCAATAAGACGGGAAAAGCCATTTTTTGATTGCTATAATCATTTGATTTGTTTAATTAAAAGAGTTTGAGTAGAATCGTAATTGTATTTTTGTTTTGTTTCGCAACTTCTGCATTGTAATTAACAAAATTAACAGGAAGAGAGCGTAGTACAAACAATTGTGATTCTGGTTATTCGTCGTTTTAACCTTTACCATGTAAATTGTTTATTATTTACCTGCTGTGACGCTTTGTCACTTGTTTTGTTTTTAGGTTGCAACGAACCAGCTTCGTTTGTTTTACAACTATATGACTATTTAATGGGATTTTAATCAGTGTTGATATATTTTTTTTGTAGATCTTATTTATATTTTATGATTGTACGGTAAATTTAAATTTTAAAGTCCCTAGTAAATATGTTATTCAGGATTATTTATTCAGGCTTATTTTAAAATAATAACACAGGTATTGAAAACTAATTCCCAAAGTATAGTTAAAACGCTTTAATATTTTAATATATAGATTCAATATATTTATTAAAACGTTAATACATTTAAAAAATAATAAATTACATTAGTAATTTTTAAATTAATATTTATCATAATTATATCATGAATAAAATGAAATATTTATTTGCCACACGTTAAATAATTTAAAAATGGTGCTTGCACCGACTAAAAATTCCCCTAAAAGCCCCGCGCCTGTGTCCACGTGGTTTAAAACGTCAGACTCACAATACGATGAGATACGGTAGATTAAAAGAGGTTAGGGTTCGAATCTTGGCTGGATGCATCGGAGGTGGATTTTCACCAAGGTTTTCCCATAACCTCTTCCCGCAAATGTGGGTGCATTTAAGTAAATATACTCCCAAGTTTTCTAACTTAAACTAAGTGTCAAATAATTTTAATGTTGAAAGAACTAATTAAAAAAGGGGTTCACTGCATATACTTTTTCGCTCCCGTATCTAAATTATACTTAAGCTAGTAAGATATTATGTGAAATGATATAATTAATATAACACATTATTATCACAAATACCATATGCATTTTCCAAATGGGGGTGGATTGGAGTCCCATCTGCCGGGGGTGTGGTTCCACTCCTTCCTCTAGAGAAATTTTAGGAACTTAACCATGTGAGAGGTAGCCAAATAGCCGAAGTTGTTATTAATTTTAGGGAGGAATTCACTATCCAGATATATTCTGAAAATTGAGAAATGACACCTGGACACGGGAATCGAACCCGGGACCTTTGGGCTTAGTACGCCAATTCTCTACCACTGAGCTATCCAGGAGTAGTCCCGTGGTGAATTCCTACCTAAAATTAATAACAGCTTTGGCTATTTGATTCTTAATATTATCTGTACAATAATAATAATAATTGTACGAGTGGCAGTAACAAGCCAACTACCAAGTCGAAGATGGCTGCGTTATCTTATGGCTCGTGAATAAAGCTGACGATTTCCACACGTCCATCATAGACTCTGCCTTAAAATATGAGTGAAGAATGACCCTGGGCACGGAACGACTCCTGGATAGCTCAGTGCAGAGCATTGGAGTACTAAGCCCAAAGGTCCCGGGTTCGATTCCCCTGTCCAGGTGTTATTTTTCAATTTTTCAGAACTTGTGGGAGGTAGTTTTAATAATTACTCGTTTATGGGTTTCAAGAACCAATTTTCGCAACAACAACCAAATCTGATAAATTAATAAAAAATAAAATTTATCTGTAAATGAACAAATTGAAAATAAATAAATATATTTTTCACAAGTTTATCATTTTTATCTGTTATCTATGATATTGATGATTCAAAGTTGTTAAATAGCAAATTGTAGCCAAATCCTAAATACCCAATTTTATTTTTTCATAAAAATTAATAAAATAGTAAATATTGCATAGTGATAAGGGGGGTAAAATCCCCTTATCGCTCATCTATAGGCAGCCACGATCGTTATGGAAACATAATAGAAAATCATCCTCACATTTCAACAGAGACCACATATGAAATAATATACACTGTTACAGAAACATATTATTTGTTTTGTGCATTTTTCAACCATCCATTTCCTTAATGATATATTTAAAAAAATATATTTGTTTTTTAAACTTGGTAAAATTTTTTTTTATAAAATATTCTTTCAAATGAAAGTTTTGTATTTTCAAGAGTGCTACAACTTTGCAACGATAAATTATTTTGTATTTTAAAGTATTACGGAGATATGATCAAAATAGGAGATATCCGCTCATTTCAACTAACCTAAAAGTAATTTTAATTGAAAATGAGAGTTGCCATTTTGTTTGTAATATTAATCAATGCTTAGATACTTTTTTTAGTCATCGCATCACACTACCCGTTCGGGTAATATTCTACGCTTATATATTAATTACGCTAATTGTTTTAGGGATTAAGAAGTTTATATTTGTAGTAAGTATACCCGCAATTGCGTGAAGGGAGAGTGGATTTTTTTAAAAAAAACACCTCAGCACACCCGACCGAGATTAGTTTATATTTGTAGTAAGTATACCCGCAATTGCGTGAAGGGAGAGTGGATTTTTTTTTAAAAAACACCTCAGCACACCCGACCGAGATTCGAACCTTGATCTCCTCTTCCTCCGCAGTCCAATCTATTGCAAGAGTGACGCTGTAGACCACGTGAGTGCCAGTATGGGTGAGCCATAATTATGACGGTCGCCTTAGTTATCATCTTGGAGTTAAACTAGTGTAATATACAGGATTTGTAATCCCCTTAATCTCCGAAGATACCACCTGAAGGGCTTTCTGCTACACTGTACCTAGGCTCAGAGGCCCTAACAGTGCAACCACTGATACCCATTGGGACGGAACCTATTCACCGGACATGAACCAAGGTCCATGAGTACCATTCAGGGTACTCGGACACCCGGTAAAACCATTGCCAGCCCTTCCATGACAGCCTGACATGGGTTACTTGGGATGATCCAGCCCTTCCATGACAGCCTGCCTTGGGTTACTTGGGATGATCCAGCCCTTCCATGACAGCACTGACTTGGGTTACTTGGGATGATCCAGACCTTCCATGACAGCCTGCCTTGGGTTACTTGGGATAAACCTCCCTTCCACTGGGACCGAATGGATGGAGGAGTTGGCTCCTCCTAGTGATCACCCATCACGAGGAAGTCAGGAGCTCAACCTCCGAACAGCCGTCTCCTCAACCTTCGTCCTTTCAAACACTCCGTCCTTTTATTTCACACACCATCTTTGCTGCCGCCCCAGCCTTCTTTTTAGACAAGCTGTCCGGACCTCGTGGAGGTCCCTGACCAGCTATCCCTGCTACACGGGTACGCACTACCAACCTCTTAGTGTGTGTCGAGAAGGGAGTATCCCCCTCCTCACACACAGATGACCCATCGGGGTCCTAGCTATGCCGGACCCGGTCCGTCACATTGCCCAGGGGCCGCCCCGGGGAGGCGCCCCGACAGGATTTTTAGAGATCTGTCAGTACCGGAAGGTGGAAAAGACAGTCTAGTGCTAGTTTATATGAAACGTCACCCCCTTATATACAGGACTATTCAGATCTCCAGGTAAAAAAGCTATAAAGGTTGTAAGGGGTGACAGTACAAGTATTTCCACGTAATGAACTTGGGTTTGGCGACGCCAAAGTTGGTGCTGCATGCGCCTGATGGGGTAGGCAACACACACAGCACGCCACGCAAGCCAACCCAGGTTTCTCTACCACTACTCTCTTAATATCGGCCTTAGTCTGGACCAACAACCATAATATATTTGAAAGAATCAGCAATTTACTATGGGCGCCTGTTTTTCAGGAAAATGTTGATCTCTGATTGCCTTTATTTGTTGGATTTAGTGTTTGTTGACAAACTTTGTTCCACCCCTCACCCCCTCCCACCATCCTTTTCCACTCGCTCCTCAACACATTATCTGGTGTCGTTATGTGTACCCAGGTGAAGTCGTTTAAGTTGAGACACCAACATATCCAGAACACGAAGCATTTTAGAAGAAAAAAAATGTTTCGAACAAAAGTTTTTTGGTTTTTGAGAAGGAAATAAAACCGAACTAGTTATTTTTGGTTTGGTGGACGTTTTCAATGTTATTTAAAGGTCAACTTTGATTTTTAAATGAAAACCTATATTTTTTGTAACTTTTTATCCAAGCCTTCTTTATTTGACATCCAATTTTTGAAGATATTTTAGCTTGTATTTTTATTCAAGAACTTTTTATTACGTTAAAAGTGTATTGATGTAGTGGTAATAATTTTAAACGTTTATCAAAGAAATTTGATAAATAATATTGCATTTAAATAATGCAATAAAGCATATCACCAGGTAAAAAGTTCTTGAATAAAAATTGTTATAAAAAATACAAATTAAAATGTGTCCAAAAATTGATGTCAACTACAAAATCGGGTAAAAGTTGTTTGTTTTTTGTGTAGAATAGAATGCCGCTAAAAATGATAGGTTTTCGTTTAAAAAAACAAAGATGACCTTAAAATAACCTTTAAGACGCCAAAAGTCTTTCTTTTACGGGATATTCTGGTGTCTCAACTTAAATGCCTCATCCGGTATATGCAATAGACTCTAGGTACTGACTTTACCAATTGCACTCCTTCACCTACCTAATAAGCCACAAGCCGCCACTGCGGAAATGTAGACATCACGTCTGGAGGTGCGTGACGCGTGACGCGCGATACGTAGCACCGCTGCTGCCCTTGCGGGATACGGAGGACGGTGCGTTTTCCAAATACACGGCAGTGTCATCTGTGGAAGGGAAAAAAGGCGTAGCATCTCAGAAATTACAAACTTTTTTTTGCTGTTAACATTGATGACATTTAACTCTATTATTAGTAATAATATTAGGAATAGTAAACAGTAAAAAAAGTTAATTTTGAAAGTCAAGTCAATGCTATCCAGGCTCAAATATTAAAGTTAGTGTTTATACTCGTCAGTGGAAGAGGGGAAGTGTTATCAATAGGTTAGCAAAAGGTCGCACGAGATAAAATGCTCATTTTATTCCCTCTCCTTCTATCTCGTACATTGGTGTTTGTCTAAGTGTGATAGTTCTTAAAGCGTTTTGGTTCGTCAAGTTAAGATGCAACCCGCTCCGCTAAATAGCGTGATTTACTCGTGGCTTTGTGACTGAGGGGAAAGGGGAGGACGCACGACACGTGTCTAGATGCGACGCTTCCTCCCCTCTCCTCTCTACTTTCCACGTGTCGGGTATTTCTGTACCCACGAGGGAAAGAATGAAAGGGACCTCCTGGAAATAAAAAAAAGGAGAGAAGAAAAAAACACGTTTCATTGCAGACATTCTTGTACGTCAGTTACCGACGCCATGTCGATTAGGATGCCTACTCTACAATCGGTCGCACCCGCTTGTCGGACCCGTAATATCACAACAGCACGCGCAAGTGCAGCCGTAGTCGGACCCGCTTGTCAGAAGGAGATGAACTTTTTTTTTGTTCCTATCTCTTTCGTTTATACTTTCAAATTCAAGTATCGTGTCTCAGGAACTACCTCGACAAAATAGGACGCACTCCGCCGCTGCGGTGACGAGGAGGAGAAATACTTAGCGTTGATGTTGAGAAGTTGGTTTGCGTTCAGCCAATCTAAAGGGTTGCACACCCAGGAAAATTTACCATACATCATTTCGTCAAACCATGTGATCAGGTCAAACACCTTAGCTCAAGTCGGTAGCGTGTCTGTCTACTAAGCTTAGGAGTCTCGGCTTCGATTCCTGGCATAGATGAAAAACTCATCACTGGTTGAAATATGGGTTTCCCCTTCCACAGTGATGAATTAACGACCGGGGGCTGGATGTTGTGTCTGTTCTAGGTTTAAGTTGGTTTATAAGTCGTGTGCTGATATAATCAGTCGGTTCAGAAAGTGCACGTCAAATAAAACCTTATATTATACAAATACATATTATGATCTGCAATACCATCTATTGTTTAGCTGTCGTTACTTTTGGGAGTCAAAACTTTCACAACAAACAAATAATTATTTGTTTTTATTTACTGTTTTTACATTATTGAAACACGAACTTATGAAAATAACCGTTTTGATGTTTCTTTGTTGTGGTTCAATTAAAAATGCTTTACAAATGAGAGCTTCTAAAAGGCTGCTTTCTCTTCATAAATCGTGTGAATATAATACTTTTTAGTCTATTATTTCATGCACTAAGCTGCAATATTTCTTGTCATCACAACTGCAAAACAAAAAAAACCCTAATAATTGTATTAATATATCTTGTTATTTCAATTAGTTACGAAAACGCCAATTATACAGCAATCCTTATGGCAGCATTATTAGAGTCGTTTGATAACACTTAATATATTGGTAATATACTATAATTAAGTAAATATTAATTATTAGCGAATATGTTGATATTAGTCACTTTCAGTCAATGTTTGCAATAAGGAACCTTCTGTTATCTGTCAGTTACCAACCTTCTAACAACATGTGCTCTACTGGCGCATTACGGTATTAAACTAAAGTAATTAGTTATTTTGTCAAGAATAAAACACTTCGTGAAAATACATAGTAATAGGTATTGCATTTTAAACTTTAAATAAGAGCAAACAATTTAATAACATTTTCATATATTTATTATTTAGATTCTATATAACTCGTGTTTTTAAAGCTTAATATTACTTTGATGACAGAGTAATATTGGTTGAAATTATGTGCACCCAACATTTAATTGTAGACAATCACTGTTTAAGCAGAAAACAGAAGCAGAACGTCTTGCGAGTGCGCTTTACGAGTGCGCGTCTGACAAGCGGGTGCGACTGATTGTAAACGAGCCTCCTTCACCTCCATGTAGCTGAGTGGTTAGAGTAGCCTACAGTTCCCCCTGAATCCATTCAAGGTGGATCCTCAAAGTATTGTACACCCCCTACTCCGTGGGTAGTGCCGTCAACCTTTTTGTCGTCTGGTTTGGCCGGTGATCGGGTAAGGTCCGAGGTCGTGACTGTACTGAGAGTGATTTTCCCCAAATATTTTTCAACTCTCACTCCACGTGAATGCATGCACTCTTCTAAATTCAACCTTAGGTATCCTTAGGCTACCTTCTTGATGTAGTTAAACGTGGGTGGTAGTAAGATGTGGTGCGAAAAAGGAAATAAATTAGATTTTCCGGATAAATTCTTCCCCCTCCCCCTACAAACTCAAAATGTAACAATCTTCCTTTTTCTTTAGATTTTTTTTTAAATCACCGCATCTTACTACCTGTTCAGGTTATACGCATATTTAATAGTTACTCTAATGAGGTAGGGATGAGGAAGCATTTTAGAGGTAATATACTATCATTTGCATTGAAGGAGAGTGGGAAACCATTTAGAAATAAAAACCCACCCTCAATAGATCCAACCGGTATTCGAACACCGATCTCCCCGTCATCAGTAGGCCAGTTTAAAACGAGAGTAACGCCTTAGACCGTTTACCCATTGGAACGGGTAATTACTTGTGTTGTACCATTAAATTCACCCTCCAAATCCTGTTGTCAAGTTAAAAGGGTTTAATTAGGTATAGCGGGAGAGTAATAATAGTCTAGTAATAATAACTCCCTTCATTGTCTCTTCCTAACCACCTAGACTGTCCGCATTTAACTACACTGCTGTGACAGGGATGAACAAGGAAGTATTTAATTGAAATGTACCCTCGTTTACGCGTAAGGAGAGTAGAAAATATGTAGGATTAAAAAAAAAACCCCTATCCTTATTACTCCCGACTGGGATTATAGCCCCAAACCTGACTGAAATAATTGACGTTTAATCCGCGCGTCAAACGAAGCGAACAGGGAAAAGAAAGAAAAAAATAAAAATAAGAAAAGAATGAACAGTTTTGAGTGGTGGATTGAGAAAAAAGGGAAAGCACGTTGTGGAAACAAAAGGAAATCGATAGGCAATAAAAATAATTTAAAAACATAAAATAACAAGTGGATTTAAGAGTTGATGCTAATTTTTCACATAATGTGGTCCGACGTCTAGAATGGCTTTAGTACATACGCGAATAGCCCGAACGGGTAGTAAGACGCGGCGCAAGAATGCGTATAAGTAGAAAGAGGAGTGTGGACGCAATGGAGAGAAAAAAAAAACTGCTAGGAATTAGCATGTTATGCTAGAAAATATGGGTTCATATCAGCATGGAGAGAGGATGGGAAAACCACAGGGAGAATTCCTTGTACACCCGGTAATCTAAATCCCTAGACCATTCGGCCACCTCTGCGTTTTAACGGTCCATTACAGCACTAAGCGCGATTAATCTGTGTCAAATCAAAGTTACTTATAGAAGTTAATCTTGGTGCATGTCATAAAAAGCATCCACATCTAGGATGCAACTATTCCTCCCCCCCCACCCCCACCTCCGAAGGATTTTGCTCATGTTTTGTCTTTAAAGTGGGTGAGGGGAAATACCATCATGCGACCATAATATGTGATATAAAAGAAGGATGGAGAATAGTGGTTCAGGAAAGAGAGTATTATTGATTTTGCATTCACTCTTTCTCTTGCTAACTCGGTGCAAAATGCAAGCAGCCTCCCTAGCCGAGGGGTAGAAAGAGGATAAAGGGGCGAACATTGATGATTGTGGGGATAGAGGGGAAGGATTTGTAGCCTCAAACCCAAGCTCTTTTTAAACCAAAGCGCATGCCCAATAATGTTTATTCAACAATTGGAAACAAATTAAATGTGTGTTGCTTAACGTTGCTTGACAATGTATTTGTGTGAAGTTCACCAAGTGCCACTTTGAGTTTATAAAGTTGGTATTATAACCACGGCGCCGCTTTGGTTTTGGGTTCGAGTGTGCGCGAAGTCCTTTACGCCTTGTGTTATTATTGAACGGCGGCCATCGCTCCTGTCCCCTACACCCCTCATAACCAGTAAGGAGCGTTGTTGGCGCTTCCAATTTCTGCCACGAGATGGCAGGGCTAGCTCCTTTCCCCCCAACGCAAGAATCGTTTCTGGAAAATGACGGTTTTGGTTGCCTGAGCAGGGCTTCCAACTGTCAGCTTTGTTGAGGGTGTATTCGTTAGAGTTAGCGGTCAAAAGGATTGAAATACAAACCTAGGTTGCATCAATAGAAAAGGCGAGTTTTTTTAAGAAAAAATATAATAAAACCGGTATAATACAGTTTTAATGCTACTGCGCGTTGGAAATGAAACGGCGCGAGCGTGTCTGCTGTGTTTGGTCGATCGTCAGTTGTTCACTGTTTTCAACTCGTACGGATGCGTCGTCTGCATCGATGTTCTGCTTTTCAATGTTCCGTTTTTATTAAGAAACTGAGTTCATAGCTTGGTTTTTTTTTTCGTACGTTTTTTCGTTCTGGCCAATAGAAGGGGGGAAAAAAAAAGCTTACCGGTTATGTGTTGTTTCGATTTCCTAATGGATTTTTCGGAAGTGAAGTGAAGCCTGAGATTTGGAGTATTTTCTCTTCCGACAGTGTAGTCAACTAGGCTCCGCATCTGGCTCGTACACTGCCTCTTCCACCATCTTGTTATGGTATTGTGTGCAGAAATTTATTTATTTTTTCGCGAATTTTATACTCGAATACTGTGACTTAATCGTTTAGTAGGTAGTAGTAATATATTTGAAGCAGTATAAAAGTGATATATAAACTTAACAAATTAAGTAAAACATCAATAAAATGACTGCATAATATTCTGTTGGTTGTTGCAGTTTGAACTCTTTACATTTTCGGTTAGTTTGATCTCGAATTGTAAAATAAATAAATAACTTAATTTAATATCAGAAGAAATGCTCGCCTGTCATTATATTTACACAAATAATATTAAATGAGAAGAGTTTTGTAAAGTTATTGTCCAGGTAATTCATCCATATCATTTGAACTGACAACAAATTGACATTGTTGTGTGGCGTGGAAGACTTACTTATTGATTGTTCCTGTGTGTGTTTTGGCATTTTCTCACATGTCCTGAGATAATTAGGAGATATAATTGACAGCTATTTTTTAAAAATCTATTTTCAAATGAAAATTTTGTATCAGAATTTTTGAGCAGGGGATGAATTTACTATTGTTTTTAGCTTTTAAAGTTGAAATCTTTTCAACAATGTTTACTTTGAAGGCAAAAGCTACTTACTAACGGTTAAGTTGCGGTAGTTTTTTTTTTTCACGCCTTTCCACATTTATACATTAAATCAATAGTCAAGTGTTTTATTTTTGAGTGTGTGAAAGAAGCTGATCAGAAATCAAGAAAACCAGAACAGCCCTTAAGTTAGGCCTTACTACATTTAATAATCAACGTATCAGTAAACATTTTTATCTGTGTTTGTACAAAATGTACATTAATTGCTACTGAATCATCAAGAAGATAATGTGTTTTCATTTATTTATACATATTATATGGAATAAAACTGTGTCCCTTTAAGCGCTTTCTATCACCTTTTGGATTAAAACATAAAAACGTCAGAACATTATAATAGTGTGTGTGGATTAAATACAAAATAGTTCTGGATACATTACAAATAACCTTGAACGAGAAAGGTGAGTGATAATAATCTTAATTATAGTGTTACGATATTGTTATTTGTATGTTTCCTCAAACAAAATTGATTTGCTTTGGTGCCTGAATAATTGTATTGGTTAATATTTTATTATCTTTTGAAATGAAGGGGATATAATGCAGTGATAACATATAAATTGTACCTTTTAATATTTATATATTACGGGGGACGTGCCTATTGTATATTATAATTATGATATAGCCTCCATTATTTTGAAACTAAAAATATAGTTTATCAACATTCAATCACTTATCTTAAAAGCTTTACGCTTCGTTTCAACATGGTCTGCATTTTTACACCCCTTCCAAGCTTTTTTTTTTTTCTATACGGTTGATATTTAGACAAAATGCAATGTCTAGTGACCCGCTATGTCGTCACACAACCAAAATGAACGAATTTTCCAAATTCAACCGCGAGTTGAAATTTAAAAAAAGTCGTGTCGTTCTGTAACAATTTCTGGCCAACCACACCCTAGTCTAGTAGGCCGCCTGCCGATAGTCAGCTGTTTCACGCATCGCAAGGCTGACACCATTACAAGGCTGGTATCACCGTTTTTTAAAAAAAGGGGCTGGTAGGCAGACTATGCACGCCACTTAAGGACCGTCTCTACTAACATTATCATGGTATAACATTCATGGAGCTTCACATATATTATATCACATTTTTACTTCAAAGAAACATAGGTATTTTGGTTAATTTTTGACACAAAAAGGGGTTATCGTACGTATTTTAGCTTCATTAGGAATTTTGTTTCGATTATAAATAGTCTGAAAAGAATTCTTACAGCACAGATGCATAATATGTACATATACTATATAAAACGAAAATACAATGATAAATATTATTTTATTAAAAAATATAATTTACAAATTAGTTTTTTTTAAAATTTCAGTTCAGTATATAAATTTCTTCACGCGTTTATACCATATTTCACTAGTAAGCGTCCATATTTTTAATTTATTTGATTATGCTACTTCCCTCGCTCGATTTAATAGTAGCCTACATACTGATATTTAATTCTTAGAACATATAATTTTAAAGGTACCATTTCCTTTCTAGAGAATTAATCATTTTAATTTTTCTTGTATAGCCTACATAGGTATAAGCGTCTGGCTCGCTTGGGTCATTCTCACAAATCGCGCAAAATTAACTTCCAAAAATCTTGGTAAATAAATGTTGAAATTTTCTAAAGTTTTTAATTTATTTTGATTCAAACATAGGCCCCTACTCTAAAAGTATAATAAACATTCTAGCACTAGGCCTAAATAGGCTACTTTTTTTTGTTAATGGCTCTAAAAAGTTCAAAGTAACATAGGCCAGGACAATGATGCAGATGATAGAAAGCCAAGAGCTAAATAATATGAATCGTCCTCAAATAGGCTATATTTATATATTATATAGTCCATATATAGGCTATAGGGCCTATATAATATATATATTTTTTAGCACTGCATCATACCACCTGTTCAGGCTATACGACTCTCTAAACATTTATATTACGTACAACTGGACTATATATATATCTTGGCTTTCTATTACCTGCATATATATATATTTACACACACACACATGAGTGCATATTTAAATAGAGAGAAAGTGTGTGTGTGTAAATATAAATATATATATATATATATCTATCCAGGTAATAGAAAGCCAAGATATATATAGTCCAGTTGTGTGAGTGAGCAAGCGAAAGAATTAAAGAGAAAGGCCTATAGCATAACGTGTAATAATTATTAATAATAATAATTTAAATTAAGAAGAAATGTCACTCTCCTGACATCATCCTGTTGGCTCTGAGTAACCAGGACAATGATGAAATAGGCTTACACATGGAATATAAGTTACCGGTACAAATGTTTTAAGGTCAAAATTTTCACATCAGTAGAGCTAACTCTAGAATACCATAGAAACTTTTAAAAAAAACCTTTGTTTAACTATAGGGACCAAAAAGATGATAGTTTAAAAAGATAACTTCTCGAAATTTATATTTAGATTACAAACTTAAACAATTGACCCAATTGTTGACATGTGCTGCCATCTCTCGTTAACCCGCTTAGTATGTTGAATCATAGTATTTTTTATTATTAAGTAACTGCGACCCAATACCAGGCTATCTAACTTTTTACTTTTTCGCTATCTTACAGGTAGATAAAGTATTGTGATCGTCAAAAAAATCAAACTCGAGATTGTGATGAATCTTGACGTTTCATGTATCCCTGAATCCGAAAAAGTGATTTTTGAATTTCCGTGTCTGTCTGTTTGTCTTTACCTCCGACTAGAGCCTAAACTATTTTACCGATCGGGCTAAAACTTGATATCTAGGGTTTTCGTAGGGTTGCCCCTAGGAGTTTTTCGAATTGGATATCTAACCCTAAAATTAAGGGTAGTTTACTGTAGGGCAAAAAGAGAAAAAGTCGATTTTCTCAAAAACGGCTCTAACGATTTTGATTATATTTCATTTATAAACACTTATAAATATTACAAACAAAATGGCTACCCTCAATATTTCGAGATGAGTAAATTATCATTTTTTATCATATCTCCGAAACTATTTGAGATATGAAATTACTGATCATTGCAAATATGTAGATTTATTTATAATACAAATAATTTATAAGAAACATATTTTTATAAAATCAATAACTTTAAATCTATACGCAAATATATTTTTTTTTTAACTTTTCGAACACTAAGGGTTTAAGTATTGCGACCGTAAAATAAAACAACCTAAAATGTTGATGGATGTCAACGTCTCATGACCCACCGAACCCTTAAAAATGCTCTTTACAATGCTGTCTGTATGTGTGTCTGTTTAAACTTAAAATTAAGAGTAGTTAAATAAAGGGCGAAAATAGAAAAAAAAAAACGATTTTCTCAAAATCTGCTCTAACGATTTTGATTAAAATTCGTATCTAGGCGTTGATTAAGATTATAAATAAACTGGCTAATTTTCATTTTCTCATGGAAATGACTTTTAGGGTACTTTACAAAAATGGAAATTTCCGTATCTCCGCAACTATTTGAGATACTAAATAACTTATCATTGCAAAATTGTAGTACTATTAAAAATGAAAAACTTTTATAAGAAATATATTTTTATAAAACCAACAGTTTCTGAGATATTGGCAAATATATTAATACCATTTTGTGATCTTTAGTTGTAAAGAGATACTACTTAAGTTTTAACGCAATATTTCTCCAATGCCATAGAGTAATTAAATATAAGTCTCTCAAAAAGTTTATGTTATTTTTCCTTAAACCTCTTAGGAGAAATGTTTGTACAACAATGATCTATCTCCATTTTAGGCTTAATATTCAATATTTACATTTTTTATTGGTCAAAATTTATAAATGAGGAATTTAATAGCAATTCGATAACCTGAAGATGTGCAACACCTAATAAAATGTCTAAAATCTTAACCGTAAGTCGACATTTTAATACGTAATGTTGACCTTTGTGGACCCAGTACTAATCTTTTTTATTGGTCCAAACATAAAAATGAGGGCATTAATTCTTTAAAAATAAAATTATAAATTTAAAACCGGGACTCAAAAAATGTTTTACATAAGTATAGTGCAATTTATGCTTGGGTTTGCCAGTGTATATTATTTAGTTTTACATATATTACAAGTTTTGAGTAAATATCTCCATTTTTAAACAATAGAGCGATAAAGTCCGTGCGGGGTTCTGTACTATTTATTTATAAAGGCCTATTAAAGAAGGACTAGGCTTAGATAGTTTAATTTAAAACCTCGTTAAATATTGTCTATACTATACTATGTTAGCAAAATTTTTTACTCTATTCAACTTTATATAAAACAGTAAACAGCAATTATTTCTGAATGGATCATATTTCCTAATAATAACATTCATTTTAATAAACATTTTAAATAAAGTAATATGCCTGAGGTAATAAATAAATTTGATCAAACATCATTATTAAAAGGTTCCATTAAACGCATTCAATATTTGCTTAGCGATTTTATTGTACTATGATTAATATAATTATGTTTTATTGGAGAATTAAAATGTAATTATTGTGTATTATGTAATTCAATTTCGATTTAGAATGAGGTCATTAAAACTAATAGTAAACCTAGGCCTAGATGAATTATATTATAAAATACTTTTATTGTTGTAGAATTGAGTTACAAAAATCAATAAGCTACATAAACCTCTCCATACGGATAGTTTTGGGATTTATATTAAAATTACGGGTTCATAAATTATCAGAACCTAATATTATTTTGATTAAAAATCAATACATAATAAACGAGTACCTGTCATACATGTATACCGTAGGCTATGTGTAGTTTAAAAAAATCTGATGTAAAATAACGGGGAGATTATTTACACTGGAGGGAATCAAACTTAAGGATCATGAGTCAACTTAAATTAAGGTCATATTCACCAATTAAGAATTAAATGGAGTATTTAATAACTTATATATACATATTGTTTGTTAGAAAATAAATGTTCCTTCTAAGAAACCAAAAAACTCAATAGTTTTAAACAAAACATCGCTATCGGTACGATATTTTCATTGTTATATAAATAGTCTTAACATATATTATTGAATTTTTGCGTCCAAAGCCTTAAAATTTCAATTGAATGTGAATAAACTTTAGGCCATGCGTTTGTGGGGATGAAGAGTTTGGGGTTCGAATCCCAGCATGATATACTGATACTTTTTTATCACTGCCTCCTAATACCTGTTCAGGTTATACGTGCATATTTATGCTTACTAATTACGATAATGAGTTAGGGACGAATAAGGTTGGATTTGGAGGAAAAAATGGAGGGATAGTGAAAAACCATTTAGGAAAAACCACCCTCAGTATACCCGACCAGGATTTGAACCCCCTCCCCCATCTCTAGAAAATTAGTGTGATTGGGATGGTCCGGGCGGGTATTAAGGCGCGGAGCGTGGAAGGGATACGGAGGGGAGGAGGTTGGCGGGGGACGACGCCACACAACTTGACAAACGAAATGTTTCATGCATTTAAACGGTCAGTTTGGACTAATCAGTGCAAACTGCCATGTGTATACTAGGAAGGACAACTGATCAGTCCAAACTGCCATGTGTATACTAGGAAGGACAACTGATCAGTCCAAACTGTCGTGTGTATGTGAGGAAGGACGACTGATCAGTCCAAACTGCCATGTGTATACTAGGAAGGACAACTATTCAGTCCAAACTGTCGTGTGTATGCGAGGAAGGACGACTGATCAGTCCAAACTGCCGTGTGTATGCTAGGAAGGACAACTGATCAGTGCAAACTGTCGTGTGTATGCGAGGAAGGACGACTGATCAGTCCAAACTGCCGTGTGTATACTAGGAAGGACAACTGATCAGTCCAAACTGTCGTGTGTATGCTAGGAAGGACAACTGATCAGTGCAAACTGCCATGTGTATACTAGGAAGGACAACTGATCAGTGCAAACTGCCATGTGTATGCTAGGAAGGACAACTGATCAGTCCAAACTGCCGTGTGTATATGTATGCAAGGAAGGATGACTGATCAGTCCAATCTGTCGTGTGTATGCAAG
>CABFWB010008358.1:0-18493 GCA_902151455.1 Timema bartmani
CATTATTCTGTTCAGAAATCTTACGAGTTTATAGAAAGAGAGAGAAAGTCTGTGCGGTGTGCCGTACCATTTATTTTATATAATACTTGCAGTACTTTTAATGTATTTTAAGCAAATACAATTGTTTATCATAAGAATTCTATCTGTATACTATATAATACCCACCACTCGAGAAATTACAATGTATTTACAAATAATTTGGCTCTAATCCAATGCAGATGATTTTAAAATATTCAAACTACGTTTGACATATTATTTTATGAGTTGCATTTCATGTTTAAAACACTTTCCTCTTGGACACACCAGGGTAAATATAATTGTTATTGAAGTGCCACTTGAGCGATTCATATGAACAATAAGCAATTTTCAAAATTTGATTCACCCTTGCTCCGGAAATAATTATATTCACAAAATAAAATAAGTATAGTGCAATAAAATCTAGGCTAGGCCTTATAGTTTAGAGCTTAATTGAATCACGTTATTTTGTTTCATATTTATTAGTTACTTTGGATTTGGTTTGTAGATATAAATATTTTTATTAACATTTATACATCTAAAAATATTTATACATACATAAATATCTATACATATACACATATTTATAAATTAAGCTCTATACCAAGCTACACTTTGTGAATGTTCAGAATAATACCCATTTAAATATTTGCAGCCTTTGTTCATATTATTTTGGCATTGGGAATGAAACTGAATGTTTTTATGTACAGTACCTATAGAATACCATATCTGTTTCATGTTTGGTAAAAATCGATAGCAATTTATTTATTATTTAAATAATTTTTAATAGATAATTTTACTAGCCAGGTACTCTGAAACAATTGGTGTTGACTTTGATAATATCATTTTAATACTATTTTATGGACGTCAAAAATACTCAAATGATTCAATATTAGAAACTCAAATTACCTTGAACAAAGCATGCGGCTCCAAAAGACTTATTAAAAATGTAATAAGATATTATTGGTGCACCAAATTTGGTTGATATACATACTTAAAAATAAAATATGAGGATATTCATACATACAAAGACACGAATTAAACAATGGGTGATTTACGTATTTTACTGACTCAAATAAAACATTAATTAACTAAAGATCAAAATATAATTAATATATTACGTCATAAAGCTTGGTTATATGCGTTGACAGCGTAGATAATTTTCTAAAGAAAGGGTTATTAACGATATAGCTTATAAGATGTGGGAAATGATGTTTAATCTCATAAACTTCAACTTCATTATACAGTCTTCAAGTGCTTTCAACAGAAGTAGGGGTAATAGGAGAGGGTGAAATATAAGAAAACTCAAACAATGTCTTGATGAGACCTAGATAAAGGAGTCTTGTGTGATAATGACAATCATACACAAGGCAAGATTATCCTTTTGTTAATAATACAACTCCATGGTGTAATCCCGCAAGCGAGCCTTACCAACCGAGCGAACGCTGCCGTTACCGATGATAGTGCCAACATTTGCGGATAGAGGGTGTCATGTGGTCAGCACAACGAACCCTCCGGCCATCATTATCAGTATTTTCTAAACTGAAACTGCTAATTCTTTATTCAAGGCTCAGTTTGACCCCGTTCCAGACCCACTATTTCACAGATAAATTTTGGAAACCCCGGAAATCGAAGCAGGGACCTCTGGATATGTATCCATGAATTCTGGCCACTAGAGCATATACATACCTAAATACAACTATAATATCCCAATTTCAGAGTTTATATTCACATACAGAATATAAGAAACCGTCTACACGGATTAAATTATCACGTTGGTTGGTTTCATAATACTGTATACATATTTAGGACATAGTTAAAAGTATGCGCATAGTTTTATATTTAGTACAATAACTAACAAACTTAAAGTTTGGTAGAAGAAAGGAAATACATGTGGCACATGATATCCATTAAAGGGTAGTCATCTTCATAGTAGTCGTTTAGTTATATGTAAAGCTTGGCCAGTTATTAAACTTAAAAAAAAATCTCTGTATAATATATTTTGATATGTATGTTGGGCTCTTTACAAGGACACCTTGACAATTACTTATACTGACATGTACTGCCTACACTTGAATGTCTGCGGTGCGGCGCAATCTTGAAAAGGATACAGGTAACTGGCCATGGATGAACAGTAAAGTAGGAAGACATACACCAACTCTGTCGAGGGTCTGAACCTGGGACTTTTATCATAGAAAGTTCTAGTTGGACTTAGAACTATTGCTAGCGAAGTACAAAAAGCAGGTATGAATTGGTGTGAGATCTATTCGAGGTGTAAAATCTGAGTTACCTTGTGGATAAATTGTGGGATGGTTTATTAAATTCAATTTTTGACTAAATTATCTATTTAGCTATTGCTTAATGAGTTATGTTACAGAGCCCTCTTTTGGTATTCAGCTTTTGTAACTAAAAAATTATTGAATATCTTTTAAAATTTAGTTTATGTGGAGGCATAATTGAGAGAGTAATACTGTCGAGGACCTTAAGTGGGTGTTTACCACCTCTTTCCGTCAATGCAATCGATTGAGTCCACGCTATTAAGAAGCAAACAACTTCTCCTTAGTAGTTTTAGAACCTCCTCATAGACGGACATCACATCATCGTTCCTCGGACACAGTTTTGACATATTTTCAAAATTTTACATATCCTTGGCTTTAAGATGACTGCTAAAGGTTTTCCAAACACTTATCCGTTGTTAAAAAACAATCGCAGTTTTTAACAAGCGAAAATAACATTTCGTTTATACTGTGACGTGGATAAACAAACTGAATGGGACTGAAGCATTGGTCATGTGTGACCAAAATAGTTTCAGACACGCAGTTCGTACGTGTTTAATCACTACTACTGAAGACATCCATAAGTTAATTCATTGTTGGTGGACTTACGCCTGCAATTTGTAAGTCTGCAATTACGTAGACAACAAAGTAAGATGGTGTACCTGGCGAGGTGTATTACATCTCGTCTCTAAATCCTAACTTAATGGATAATTTATATTTTTTTATATTTATATTTGAAGGATACAGGGGGAAAAGGGAGGAGTGACATTACATTCATTTTCCAGGACAATAACTTTTATATTTTAAAACCAATAAGTACCCCAGAAAATACTCCTTTTTTAATTAAATACGACAGAAACCTCTTTTAACCACAATCTAAGGTGCGTTATAAAGGTATATTGCTTGTCTAACAAAGGGGTGGAGACACTAGTTAAATTTGAGCTAAAACCGGACTTTCTATCTTTACCCCCTGTAACCTTAATTTATATACAATCAAGTATTAAATCAATACCTTGGGAAATTTCATGGCACACTTCAAAAATTTCAAGGTACACCGCTTGGGAACCACTGCCTTATATCGTGCGACCACCAATGCGGGTGGTCCTGAGATTGAACGTTGATAGTCGCAAATAAAAATAAATTTAACTCTTGTATTTTACGTAGACCCTAATAGCTGTAAGCACCGTTTAGTTGGCCAGCCCTGGCGGTAAATTTTTTTTTTTTTGATCACCCATTCTCTTAGTAAGCTTGTTTATATTCCTTAGTTTCTAAAATATGTTGTTATTTTTGCCTTTAGTATGACAGATTTTGGAGGAGTATAATTTATCTCTTAGATAATGAAATTCATAATATATCTCTGTCATTATTTCCACTGTTCATGCACCAATATGTCAGCACATATTACGGGGGTACAAAGATGACTGTAGCCCGGGATTGAAAAGGGGGTGAGGAGTTAAGGCGGGGAGGAGGTGTTAGAAGAAATACGAAATTTCCAGGGTCGGCAAGGGGTTTTGGGAGGGACGGGTTTTTGGGAGATCATCTTTCACATCTATTCCCTTCACGGGTCGTTGGACGTGCAGGGGTTGATTAATGAGACGTTTTACAACAAGGACGAGAACCAATAAAAATTGTTCGGGTTGTTCTTTTGAAAAATTGACAGTCGTGTTCAAGATGAGCATGCTACACTTCAGAATATATTTTACTGTAACTTATGATCCCGGGATGTTCCACTCAACTTTCTAGGTGTCACTCGTGTCTTATTTTGTAAGTATGTGCGTTTTTAAAAATATATAAAAAAATATTTTAAACATATTTTATTCACCAGTACGTCTTATTACCCGTTTTTCCTATACGGTTTTTAATTTAGTCACTGGGTTAGAGATGAATATGGCACAAGTTAGAGGAAATGGAATTGCATTTGCCTTCCCCTCTAGGGGAAAAAAATTCGGTGCGCTCAGCTGGGATTTGAAACCCAACCTACTCATCACCGACAATCCAGTATATTGTGAGAGCGAGGACCTAGACCATGTGAACATCACTCAGGGGTTCTCACTGCATTTATTACCTTTATTTGTTTTTAAACCTTTTTCCTGTAACATCTTTGATGTATATACTTTTCTTAAGGCTACTATCATTATAACATTACATTAATACTGTGGTAAAAATATATATTATTAGTCTTCATAATCCCTTTTACACAATGAAAAATTTAACGTCGGGATGTATAAAATTATGTATACTGGGCGCCACTCCTAGGAACTAGGAGAAAGAATAATAATAATAATAATAATAATAATAATAATAATAAAAAAAAAAAACTTCAGCTCAACTAACTTTGACAAAGGCACGATGACTCTTAATATTCGAGGCCACTGGTTGTGCTCGGGAACGTTTACCTGGATATTACAATGTCAATGTTACCTTACCTATAACAATGGTGTGCCGTGAGTCTCTACAAGAGTTGAAAGAATACTTAAAATAAAACATGAACAATTGAAATAATATGGATCATTGAATGAAATGTACTAATTTTAAATTACAATAAAAAAAACAATTATTGATATTTATGTGTGCTATTATTATTGTTTCCTTGTTACCACATCCCAATCCTACCTATGGAATTCCAAGTAAATACAATTCTAAACATGACAAAGTAAAAATAAAATATGTTGTATCACATCCATTCTTAAACAAAATTAATAATTTAAAATAATAATCTCTGAACATGGTAAAATTTAGGAGTTTATAGTACCAGAGCAAAAAATAAAAATATATATAGGCTAAGCATATATGATAAATGGAGTTGTGAGTAAAACAACAAAATAAATATTTAGTATTGTTAAAAAAATTAATGGCATTAATATTTTTACATAAAATAAAATATTGGATTTAATAAAGTGTCTGAATATATTTAGTATGTTTTTTTCTAAAAGGTTTTATATTATTCCTGGATTCTTGATGATAAAAGAAGATAAAAATATTTATATTTATAGATGAAAAATATGTTGTGTTGAAACAACAAAAATGTAAGAAACCTGTTTCCTCTTCTTAATTACAAATGATCCACAGTTTTCGAATACCAATAGGCTCTAGTTCTTCCTATGGATCTCACCACGAAAAATATGCTGTGTTGAAACAGCAAAAATGTAAGAAATTTGTTTCCTCTTCTTAATTACAAATGAACCACAGTTTTCGAATACCAATAGGCTCTAGTTCTCCCTTGAACACTCAGCTTTCTATTGATACAACAATATCCCATTTTTGAAACAGGTTTCCACTTTTAAAATAAATTTATCAAGGAACCACACAAAATTTGTTCCGTAATTTAAGAACGCCGACAAAAAAAGTGTTCCAAGAATCAAATTTAAAAACGTTCTATATTCTTCCAAGTCCAAAGATAAAATTAATAAATTAAAACAAAATATAAAATGTTGGCTATGGACTAGAGATGAATATAAAATAAAATGCAAATTTAATATGAATATTGAAAATATATGTCAATGAATATGGACAATGTTTCTTAAAAGAATTAAAATGTTTGTTTCCATCTGTCAAAATTGAAACGCGCGCTAGTTTGGAAGTATTTACATCACGCCTTCTTTTTCTTTCACAATCGCGAGACCCGCCACTCACTTGTTTACCATCTCTGTGCATGCGTTGAAATAAATCATGGCCGACATTGAAAATAAATAAAGAAAAGTCAACAAACTTCTTAGAAGGAAATTAATATAGTTTAATAAAAGTTAAGTGTTCTTCCTTAGGTCAAAATGAATTAGTTAAATTATTTAAAACAGTGTTAGACGTTCTTCCTTCCGTTATTTTATTTTTTGAATGAATGTAAATAGTATTATTTTTCACACAGGCAACACAGCGCGTCAAGCTGCGGCCGATTTTTGAAGTGCATAATTTCAAACGAAAATAAATTGGAAACTATTTACAAAGATTAGAAAAATATAGGGAAATACATGGTAGGGTGGAAAATAACGTTAGAGTTTGTTGTGCTATCATAAGCTTGACCACAATAATATTTTTACTTCCAGTTCATTCTGGTATTATTCTATTTATTTAAAAGATTTATTTTAAATATATTTTTGCTGTGTGACAAAATCACTTTTAAGCTGATATCCTTGGTTTACAGCGAAAATCTCTTTCATGATTTAAATGTTTCAGTTCATTTATTTTATAATATTTATGGACGTAATTCCTTACTCCATGATACCTATAAATTAAATGTATAAAGTGTAATTACTCATTTTAATCTACTTAACTCTATATTAGCAAGAAATCATTTTTTTTCGTTGAGAGGAGTTTAATATTGTCTACATTCAAAGTACAACCACTAACACATTCCAACGGAAGGCTTGGAAGTAGCCATGCCCAAGGACGTATTTTTTACGTTCATTTACAGCGCGATGTTCGAATTTTGACAGTATACGTCAAAACTACTATTTTTAATAAATCTCCATAATTTCCCTAGTAATTTTCTAATCTTCATTACTCTTTGAATATATTTAATTATTTATAAATTTTACAAGCTAATTAAATCCGAATTCATCCTTCAATACTTTAATGATTGTTTCGGACTATTTGTTGATTCTGTTTCTTTCCATAGACAAAGCATTTTAGGAGGATGATCTGGAACATTTTTTAATTCGAACAAGGGTCTTCGATTGTAGCGGCGCTGTAGTTAACACTAAATACGCCAACTACATTTACAGGGAAATTAAACACGATAGGTTAATACTTGAAAACATAAGATTAAAATGCAAGTTCACATAAGAGTTTAATGGAGAAAACAAAACAAAAACTACAGAATAGTGACCAAAGCACAATACATAGTTTAGTATGTTGACACGCCAAAAGAGCCTAAAAATACCAAGCACAAAAATTGCTTTAATAACAGATACATTCATAGAATGAATATGGCGTTAAACGTCATGGGTCTAATCTCTCATCCAGACTACTGAACTTAGCTGGTAGTATTGATTATCACCCCACTATTAAAAGAGGTATAATTACACTTTCTAGTTCTAAAGACATAACAAGGGGCTGATTCATGCTACTCCCCGATTGTGAGACAAAGACTACAAACACAATATAGTTGCTACAGTGAATTTGTCGCAACAAACATCGAAAGCTTAACAACTGACCAGCCAGTAATGGTCAGAATCAACACAATAGTTAATATTGAATAATCCTATTTTAAGAAGTGAGAACGATATGCGCCAGTGAAACTATTAAAATTATTAAAACTATTAAAATGTTAACCATCTAGACTAGGTTACACAAGTTACAGAGAACTGTCTACCTGTCCCAGTCATAGAAACACCGGGCTTATATCTTATAGAAAGTGGTCATTCAGGATTCTAGGCCCCTATACACTAAATACTGGCTTGTTACTAATTAGTACTGCCAGAGATCATGGGTTTAATCACACTCAAAGATAGGCACAAACTACATTTCAGAAAAATGTTACTAAAAATCAGCGAGCTCTCCAGAAGGGAGCCAAACATGAACGTCTAACTTGGCGTGGGCTGCACCAAAAGGGCAGTGGCAAACCCACAAGCTGCGCGCCCCAAGCCAGGTGAACAACAATGAACATCAGTTCACAAGAAAAACAAACAATTACCTAACTAGGAATCAATATCGGGCCTTGAACAACCTAAATTTCTCTTTTCCTATCAGGCGGCACTGCAGACCGGAACATGGTAATACAGGACAGGGAGCGAGACACACTCCAATGAAACTACCAATATTAAGGACCAAGTATAAAAACAAGCAATAGGAAAGATACCTCATGATGTGGTCAACTTGTCTTTGACTATCAAATCCTCACCAAACTATACATAATGCAGTCAACAAACTTTATAGTGACACACACTCTTAGCTTGAGAAAATACTCCTAGCTAAGTTACATGCCTCTGAACGTAGAGCCTTGGGCTCCTTCAAATGTAAATAAAAACTTTATATTCAAGACAAGTTTTTCTGTCTGGTGGTTGAGTCTGACGGCACCACCATAGTGACCCCACTATCTTCTAGGTTACTTAACTGTTGAACGGAGTCGAGCGACATTAGTAGTCGAATACGAGCTGTGCGTAGCCCTTGGTATCTGGTCACATAGAAGTCAGGTAGAGAGCGGCAACGTATTGGTTGAGGAAAGGAGATCTGGGAAAGTTGACGGAGCTAATCCTGAAGGTCGTGAGGAATTGATTGCAGGTGAAAAGTGTCTTGATAGATTGGGGAAACAGTGTTGTAGAACGGCTTAAAATTGATTTCCTGCAGCCCTCTCCAGGATTGGTTCATTACAATACCGGCCACGGAACATACAGGGCTGCTCTCTTTGAAAGGAAACTAACTGACACAGGACTATGTGATTGCGGTAGGGAGGCGACGCGGGAGTACGTGGTACTAAAGTGCATATTTTCGGCTGCGGACAGGGAGATGATGCAAGTCCCATTGCAAGCGGCTGCTATTTACAATATATTATACGACATGGATCAGTGGAGTCTCCTAGACGCAATTGCGGACGACGTTTTGAAAAGGGAGAGGAACAGATATGTATAAGACATTAAAAAATAGGAGACAGAACAGACGGGACGAGGCAAACGACAGACAAATGGACAGGACTGATGACGAGAGTGACGCTACTGGAAGTAGGTACTCGACATCGGACGTAGATGAGATGATCCAAAACTGGTACAAAGACAATTATTAAACTTACAAGGCTAAGACGTTGCTGGTTGGCAAGGTAGAGTGGGATGGGGAACTCCTGGTTATCCAGAGCCCAGCTGAGGGAAGGTGCCTTCTGGATTCTAGTAACGTGAGTTTCTGAAGAACCAGGGAGCACCGGAATACCAGCTGGGAAGTATATGATTGGAGTGATGTCGTTCAAGACGGAAGAACTAACCCCTCACTCACATATACTGGCCCACTTGTAAACAAGTATCATTGCTGGACTGGAGCTATCGGGCTTATGGTCCGTCAATCAGTCGCTCAGACGGCTGCTTTCAGTTCAGAAGATGCGACCGGTAATAACATCAGAAGACCATGCAGCCACCGAGAGGAAGGAACTTGTAAATTATGTTAAATTAGTTTATAAATCTTTCTTTTCTTTTCTCTATATTTAGGTTAAGTTAGTTTTAGGTCCATACACCTGATAGTTTAGCCTGGAAGTAGGCGGAGCGAAATCTCAGATAGGGTGCCCCCTTGGGTGGTGGATGGGAGGATGCTCACGACCAATGAAGCTTTCACCAACTCTAAGGACTATTAGATCCAGAGGTCAGTGGGACAGCCAGTGGTGGAGAGTACCAGGGGCATAAAATATCCGGGGCGGACCAACTAGTAGAACAAACTATATAGAAGGATTATAAGGAGAGTTAGATTAGGTGCAAATTACTTAATTTAATTATTGTTTAAAAATTGGATATGGTATAACAGATGGTGTAGACAAAAATATGTAAGTAGATTTAGGTCTCGAACTACCTTCTAGATGTCGGTATAGATGAACATTAAATAAATAAATAAATAATACAAGCTAGTGACTGTATTTGTGTCCAGTGGACACAGGCGTTTTATACAAGTTGAACTGACGAACCAGGGGCATGGAGGGATGGGGGTCCTCCGGAGGTTGGGGCAACTTCTATAAGCTAGCAGAAAATGTATGCACCGGGCAATGACGTGCGCACCCTAGCGAGCCATGATTAAATCCACTCAATACAGTTGGTGGTCTAGTAGAGTCGAGTACGGAGTTGAATGGAAGTATGTGCGTGTCCCTGCAGTTCTTCCCACGGAACATTTCTCACAAGGCAATGCTCCCGAGGCTTGGTATGTGACAAATTATGTTATAACATTAATATATTGTATTTTTAGATATTCATAATTATATATTTTACTATGTGAAGTCATTTTACCTAGCTGGCGTAATTTGCCAACCGCCGACCCTATGATGTTGACACCGGCCAGTTTTAACATCGACGACCTCGTAAACTCTATGTATTTGACAGATTTATCTCAAGCTACAGTACAAGGAAACTCTTATCCGTTTTACCAACAAATCTTAAACACTGCACATCGCGCAGATAACGTGGGTTCATATCTTAACGGCGATCAACCAGTCTTTAGGCAGTAAAGAATCACAGCTAAGATCGCGCGTTTTAATTACAAACGCTTGTGTATTAAAAAATAGCTTTCATGAAGAGTGGTCACCAGTGAACGGACTCATATGGACAAATAGATTACGATTTAAGTGAAGGTACCACCGGTGTTTTATAATGCGAAAGCAATGGGTGTGGCACGCCTCGAAAATGATCAACCAATTTAAGATACACGGCTATCCTATATTTGCCTATCAAGAAGGTTGGAACGCCGCTGTCATATTCACCAACTCTATACATGATCAAATATATGTATTTCGTCAGAGAATTGAAAAAGCTTCGTTATTTGTGAATAGTTCTCATCCTACTGGAAGTCAAACACCCAAGATAATTAATAGCAATTTGAATCCAGTCAAATCTTCTACACCTGGTGACACCGCCTCATTTGTGCAATCTCACGGAGACTTGTACATGAATTGTTCCATTGTAATAGAGGCAGACTTTAATAACGGAGTGGGTAAAAACGTACCCGTCGGCAGTTCCAAATAAATACCTTGGGCTAAACCAGACGCCTTTAACGAAGCTTATAGTCAGTCATCCGTATCAACCTCCAACGTCAAACACGGGTTTGTTGATACGTGGGGAACAGGAAAACCAGCGATAATCGTGAAAAGAGGTACCACTTCGGAACAGAATGAAAGGATACACCACCACCGACGTTCAGGAAACAAAATAAACCACTCATCACACATCCGGGAGATTAATATTATGTAAATAAAACACAAGCATATATTTCATGTATTTTATTGTCGAATAAATGCATATTTACAAAAATACAATTTTTTTATTAACTCTATTCCAATATACCGTAATCTCTTAAACGTATACATAGAATTTAATTTTTTAACCACATAACCGAAATGAGAAAGTTTATTGTTCTTACCACAATAACCGACATTTAATAAAGCGTCGGTTATCATGGTAAAAAAAAAAGTAAACTTGAAACTATTTGGTTCACCCCACAGATAGATTACACAACACTTATCTTTTGACCTATTCAAAACTCTAAACAAAATAGACGGAACTAGCCTGTACTACACACCTAGTTAAATCCATACTGCAATAATAATCACTAACATAAAGTTAACCCATGCATCGTGTAAAAAAAGTACATAAAACAAAGCAATTGTTTACATCTAATAAAATGAAAATAATATTATTTCAAAGTTAAAAATTGCAAGTGTTTTACATATATAGTTCTTATTTAAAAGTTTATAAAACTGTAAAATGGTTTATACATTTAAATAATATGTTTCAATAATTTCAAGTAAAAGTGTTTATTTTATCTTAAAAGGTCCACTGGCGTGTGGTCGCTCGAAATTTATTTTTAAAAAAATAGACATATTAATTTATTTTTTTTTGCTACCTCGGAGTTCTTGTAGAGTTGACAATAAGAGGCCACCTTGGAGTTCTTGTTGAGGCGATCATCTGGGATTAATTGCAGAAAGAACTATTTGCGGCCACCTTGGAGTTTTTGTTTCTTGTAGACGCGTTCGAGAACTACCTTGTTAACCATTTTTATTGATGTGTTCTTCCATCGTAAGTAGTCTTCTTCGTAGAGGGCTTCCGAAATTTCATGTAACATTGCCCAATAGGTTACATTTCTACAAAAATACAGCGATGAAAATACAAAAAATGCCTTTCATTCTTTTTTGAAAATATGCAAGTCTTTGACTTTTCCTCTAAAGTGAGAGGATAATTGGGTTTTAAACTAAAAACGTTTGGCATACATTCGGGAAATGTTCTTGTTACACCATTCGGTTCGTTGTAAAAAAACCACCATCTTCTTTAGTAACTAAATTTGAATTAAATTTAGAAATAAACGTCAAAATTCTATCTCCGTCGTGATATTCTTCAAAAATGAATTTATCTCCGACAACACTATGTATGTCTCTGTCGTGAGATCCGTTAGAAATTTTACACATACATTTATTAGCAGAATTTCGCCGACAAAGTCTTCGGTTGTGGGTCCGCTAGCAAGACTAGAAGTTATGTGCGCATTGAAATAACGATTTTAGCTTCCCGCTATTTTATATTCTTAATTTCAACAGGTCACCTATCTATTGACAGCCGCCATCTCCGACCATGATTTCCATATCGACCAACATTTCAGGCCCCAGGTTAACGTTTACTGGCAGCTTGTCGATAGCTTAGTTATAGGGGGGAAGGGGACAACAAGGATCCATGTTTCTGGCAGGAAGTAACTATCTTATCGGTCGCGCTAGCCATGCGCCCACTGCATGCGGCTACGTGAGGCTCAAGTTGAGAGGAATTAATTTACATTTAATACTACCAGTATGGAGTTTATTATATTTAAATTATCTTTACAGGAAACTACAATCAAAATAGGGGAAAATTCCTCAAAAATGTTAATATTATGACTCGAGTCACCAAAATTTAGAGCTCAAAAATCCATCTGATTTATATCATAACATTCAGAAAGGAAAGTTTCTAAAAATAAATATATACAATGATCTGGATTTACCAAAAGGCTAGTTAAGTTACAAAAGATAAAATCAAAAGGAAATTTAATATTAGATGAAAAGTGGAGAAATGACAGGAATTTAAATAGTGAAGTTCAAAGTTAACTTTAATTTTTAAACCAACATAAATAAACAAAAAAATTATTTACATACAAGAAAAAGATAGTCAAAGCAGCCATTATAAATAAATTATCATATTTTTCAATTCCAAGATACCCTTTCCAACGTTTCGTCTAGTGGATTTCTGCCAGTCCAAACACCATACTTTATACCAAATCTCTTCCAAAGGGTGACTTTGAGGCCAACTAATTACTTTTTTTTTTAACAAGAGGGCTATCCATTCACAGTGCACTGCCAATGCAATTAAGAGTGTTAGTTCGTTCTTCTTGCACACAACTCCCATGAATGTTTTAGGCCCATAGGCCGCAGGCCCTCCTCCATACCCCTAGCGACTCAAGCCTAATGCTTTTGGCCGCTAGTCCTGCTTGTCTTCATCATGAGTGAGGGACTTCTAACTTCTACGTTTTCATCCTCTTTATATTCTTCTTTTCTTCACCCTCATTTAAGATCTTAAATTGCTTCTTCCTTATCAGATCTTCACCATTCTAAGTCAATCTCATCCTCACTTCATCTCTCATTCATTAGTTCAATTCTTCTTTTCCTCCGCTTCTCCATCAGCTCTATCATGACATTAAGGCTTTGATTCTTCTTTCTCTTGTCTATTCTCAATCCTTGTAGATAAAATAAAAAGTACATTTCGTACCTTCCATCTCCATTAAGTTAATCACTTTATAACCCAGAGAAACTTGAAATGTATCAACTTAAAATTGTGTTGTTCCAACGATACACATTCAAGTTTGAATTCAATCCATTTATGATTTGGGGTGACAATCTCTGCCAGTCCGTAATGCTCTCAGTCAATTCTTTAGTAGCTATAGTAACGTCTATATTTGACTTCTGCCCTAAATATTTTCGTAGGTCATCAAATGAACATATTTATTAGAACCAATAGATCATTTGAAAAGAAGTAATCTTTAACCATAGTGGTCCTCAGATTTTTGTTAACACGATGCTATATTATATAAAACAGATTTTGCATTAACTTCTGGACATTTTATTGTTTTCATCTGGCCCAACTCTAGATATAGCATCTTTAATCTATTTATGTGAGGAAGATTTGAATAATCAAACTTAAAATAGCTGCAAATAGCTACAATATTATGCGGTTCTGGAACATTATACAACGCACAATGCTGTACTATACCCTATTCACGCATGAGTTTCTCTTGTTTTGGGGTCTAGCTGAATCGACCTCAGTGTATTCCCGGTATAGCACACAACGCTCGAGATGACTCGATAAGGTCAGGAAATACTTGTAGTCCAAGAGATTGTCCGGGTTTTATTTACCCTTTGTTGCCAAAAGCGCGGTTGTGATTTTTGTAAATCCTACTACTTATATAATCAAACTATGGCAGTCTTAGTAGAAATCAGTGGTGGGAGTATGGAATATTTACATCGACTCTTAACTTCATACTAATTAATCGTAGAGAGATATTTTATTTTATTTAAGATAATTTAATGATAAAAAAATTTGCTGTGTTCAAGTTTTACGTAACATGTTAGCTTTGTCTGCTTTTTTAATGTCAAACTTCAAAAATGGGTATTCTTACCATTACATGCACGGCTCTAAATCTCACTAAAAAACAAGCACATCATATCAACAAATGGATATAATAGATTTATTTATTGAATCATTAGACACTATTATAAATAGTTATAATAAATGTTTTTCTATTATTTTATACAGGAAGTTTAATATGATTTGCATAGAGTCTGAAAGAACCTTTCTGGTTGTCTACTCTCGTNGTTTAATATGATTTGCATAGAGTCTGAAAGAATCTTTCTGGTTGTCTACTCTCGTCATAGCTTTTAAACCCTGTCACTACTGTGTGCATCCTCTTCTTAATTTTCATTGTTGTCATCATTTTACATTTCAAGGTATTAAGAGTACATCGGTCCTTCAAGCCACTGAATCTTGTTATTTCCATTACATAAACACCATCCGTGTTGGTGTGGCATTTGCTGGTTAGTTTTCTTCCATATCCATGCAACAGCATTGCTTCTTTTATCTTTTCATGAATACCAGCTATTGACGGAGCATGAAGAGTAGGAACAATGCTTTGTATCTACTTTAAAGGTCGTTGTTCTTGTTTGGGAGCACATTTTATTTTGAATAGTTTGTATCAAGTTGTTTTACTGACGTGAAAAAAGATTGTCAATACAGGGAACAAATACAATGTTATCACCAGTGAATAAGTCATTTTCAAGATCCACTGTATTTCTTAAACTGGCTGAAAAGTATCGTATGCTGCATTATTAGACATTATCTTGAAACGTTTAACCGTCCCTGGTCTTGCGAGAGCCGTTGTAAAGTCTGATCCAGTAAATACGTGGAGGACAGGTAAAGCTGTAGCCAAACCATCACCAAGTTCTTCTGCAACATTTATGATGTCTATAAGCTGTCTTGTGTTATTTTAGGCCAGTTCAATATCCATTCACAAGTTACAGTTCTAGAAGTGCCTTTGATGATACACTAGCAAAACAAGAATGTTCGTGCCACCGGCTCGAACAACAATATTCCAATCTTAGCTGTGTTGTTCTATGCATTGGATATGACAAACAATCTCTGTGTTTTCGAACGATGGTCATGCTCAACATCCTTTATGTCTGGAGGCTCATACACATCGCAAGCCAGGTGAACTTCTTTGGTGAATGTCCTGAAAATGTTTTCCACTAGTTTTTATGCAACCCCTGCATAAGTTTTGGGAAACGTCAAGGAATGTATCATAAACATTGCATAATATATGACAGCATAGACTTCCAGTGGATTCTCTTTCCTTGACGTTTTATATTTCTTTAATTTATACATAGGTTTGACCTTATCCGTTTTATTCATCGACCCTCCAATTTGACCCAATGACAGGGGGTATCCATGTGAGTGAAATTTCAATCACTAATTCAATGTCCCATTTATGAACCGCTGCAAGGTACACCAGTCTCCAGAAGAGATCTAGTGTGCACTTCATGGCCTCTAACTTTGTTTGACGATTGGTGGGTTGTTGGGATGAAATGCTAACAGTTTTAACAATGTTTCTGGTTGTCAGCTTTTCAACACTTTTAGGCTCCATAGCGCTCATACCTTTGAATCTTTCAAAATCAGCTTGTCCTTTTTCTGACTCTATACTAATCATCTTAAACTTCCTCTATCAAATTTTAGAAGAAAAAAATTATGCTTTACAATAGTTAAAGCTCTAGTAATTTGATAAATAAATTCATTAAAAATTTGCTGTTTTGCTTTTCTCATTTTTTTAATGGCGTCAAGTGGTACGTATTTAATGGTAAATGCATATAATGGTAAAAATACATATTTTTGAAGTTCAACATTAAAAAACAGCAACAGCTTACAATTTTGTAAAACTTTGGTATAGTAAACTTTTTTTATCATTAAATTATCTTCAATAAAAAAAATATACTCTCTACAATTAACTAGTAAGAAGTTACAGCCGATGAAATGCCTCGATGTAAATATGACATAGTGGCTATATTGATGACATATTTCATACTCCTACCATTGAGTTTTACTAAGACTGCCATATTTTGATTACATAAGTGGTTGTCTTTCCTAAAATCACAACCTTGTTTTCGGCATTTCTAGGGTACTAAATCTGGTCTATCTCTTGGACTATCGGCACCAGAGATATGCATGACGTCACCTAGCAGGACAGGCTGACTTAGTTGGAGCGAGAAGAGCACTACTGGTAGCAGGGCGATGCGACGTGTGGAAGTTTATGAGTAAGTTGAGAAGTAACTGTTGTGAAGATTCTAGCATTCACAAAGCTACAGCCAAAGGACAGAATTTAATGGTTTTGTAAATGTTCGTGTAGAAAAGTGTTTAAATAATATTATAATATATTATTTTGTATAGCAAGTTTGTGAAATTAGGATGAGTTGAAAGTAGAAAGGAAGAACAAAGAAACTTAATAGATAAAAAGAAAATTAACTAACACTTGTCGTAAAGGTTAAGATTTTTATTCGAATATATTTTATTGCCATTTGGGCTACATGTAAACACTAAATGAGGACAACAAACAAGAATCAAAGTTCACGTGAATTCAATAATATTAGTGTTAAGCAGTGACTCATTTAAAAAGGCGTTGAAATCGGAGGGTCTGGACCAAGCAGAAATATGTTGGACCACGATAAAAGGGACACACATTTACATATAAAAATTTAATGGTATAGATTTTTATTTTACTTTTACAACAGTTTTAATTGTATGTCATCAAACAATAACTAGTTAATATTTTAATATTCACCACAAAGTTGACCTTTGTACAACTTCCTAGTGTAAAATGAGGTCTTTCAACATTTCATTAGTTTATTTCCCTACGTTCATTAGTGTATTGGAAAACAAAGGATGTTTCTTGCCATGAGCCGAGTAACGAGGTCCAAGAAACGGAGGCAAATATATTTTGCTATCATCTGTAAGATCTTACTTGAGGAATTAACAAGAGAGATAAGCAGCGTAAATGAAAATTTGTGGTTTATGTGTGTAGGCTTACTGCCCTCTCCTCACCCATCTTTTTACACCATTAGTAGTTAATTAAAGGCTGTGACCACTTCGGTGAAAGTATGGTATAACGCACTACTAAGACGGTAGACTAGATTGCCGATAATGGGGAGATCGAGGTACTTTTCTCAATGTAGAGGTATTGAAGGTGGTTTTTCCAATCTTCCTCTACACAAATGCTGGCACACTTTGGATAAATGTAACCAACTTAATACCTAAAACTATTAGCATAATTAACACATACAGTAAACATCTAATCCAAAGGGCCGTAAGACTGAGTGCTAAAATAAAAATAATCCAGCTCATTCTTAATCATTCTACTTTGATCATTATTTATTATTCTGACAAGCTACTTGTTTCTAAATTGCCACATCATTTTTATTCTTACTCTATCTCCCTTATTTACTCCCAGGCCTCCTTCCTTCTTTATTTTCATTCTTTTCTTCTAATGTATTCAAAATCTATTGTCTTTATTCATTCCCGTTGGTTTTTAATTTATTTCAAGTATTTTCCTATTCATACAGACTCAGTCCTTATTATTTCTTGTATGGTCCAGGTTTGTTTTTTCGTCTGGTTTTCATTCAATGTTTACTAAATCCTTATCCATACCGACTTTTCCTATATAATTTAAACTTTTCCTTTATTTTCTACAACTATAGTTACACATATATTGCGACACATAACAACATAATCATTGTCTATTCTGATCATTTACTTGATTATTTCGAAAAGTTATTCTATAATTATCTCACCAAGTTCTTACATATATATTGTGACTCGCTCCTAATTTATTTCGACTTGTTCTTTCTTAGCTTGTTTTGACTCTTTCCTAATTTATTTAGACTCGTTAATAACTTATTTCAACTTGATCCCTAGCCATCTGTAACTGTTCCTTATTCCATCCAACTTTTTACTTCTTATTTATTCTGGATTATT
>CABFWB010008359.1:0-18490 GCA_902151455.1 Timema bartmani
CCAGTCTCAGACTCAGGCCCAGGCTCAGAAACAGGCTCCTAACGAGACACAGAACCAGGCTAGGACATGGTTTAGGCTTAATTTCAAGCTCAGCAGCAGGTTCTGGCTCAGGCCCAGGCTCAGGCTAAGGATCAGGTTAAGGGCCAGGCTAAGGCCCAGGCTTATTTTCAGACCCACACCCAGTCCCAGATTCAGGCCAAGATTCAGGCCAATAATCATACCCAGACTCAGACTAAGGATCAGGCTAAGGATCAAGCTCTGCCCAGGCTAAGGCTTAGGCTCAGTCTTAGGCTCAGGCATAGGCTTAGGCTCAGGCCCAGGCTTAGGCTCAGTTTCATTCTTAGGCTCATTTTCAGGCTCAGGCCCAGTATAAGGCTCAGGCTCATTCTCACGCTCAGGCTCAAGCTCCGGCTCAGGCTAAGGATCAGGCCCAGGCTCAAGCTCAGTCTTAGGCCCAGGCACAGGCTCAGGCCCAGGCTCAGCTTCAGGCTCATGTTCAGGTTCAAGATCAGGCCCGAGCTCAATCTCAGGCTCAAGCTCAGGCTCAAAATCAAGTTCAAGCTCAGGCTCATGCCCAGGCTCAGGCTCATGCTCAGGCTAAGGCTAAGGCTATGGCTCTAGCCCAGGCTCGGGCTCAGGCTAAGAATCAGACTCAGGCCTAGGCTCAAAACCAGTCCTAGAATCAGAAACCAGCCTAGGCTCAGAAGCAGGCTCAGGACCAAGTTAAGGCTTAGGCTCATGCTAAGAAGCAGGTTCAGGCTCAGGACCTTACTCAAGCTTAGGCTTAGGTCCAGGCTCAGTTTTAGGCCTAGGCTCAGTCTCAGGCTCAGTCTCAGGCTCAGGTTCAAGTTTAGGCTAAGGCTTAGGCTCAGGCTCAGGTTCAAGTTTAGGCTAAGGCTTAGGCTCAGGCTATGGCTCAGGCTCAGCCCTTGGCTCAGTCTCATTCTCAGGCCCAGGCTCAGGACCAGGCTCAGGCTTAGGCTCAGGCCCAGGCTTAGCTCAGGCTCAGGCTCAAGTTTAGTCTCAGGCCCAGGCTCAAGCTCAGAACCAGGCTCAGAATCAGAACCACGCTCAGAAACATTTAGGGCCAGGCTCAAGACAATCTCAGGCTCAGGCTATGGCTCAGGCTCAGGCTTAGGCTCAGGCTCAGTCTCAGGCCAAGGCTCATGATTAGGTTCAGGCTTAGGTTCAGGCACACTCCCAGGCTTAGCTCAGGCTCAGGCTAAGGCTATCGCTCAGGCCCAGGTTCAGGCTGAGGTTCAGGTTCAGTCTAAGGCCCAGGCTCAGGCCAAGGCTCAGGATAAAGCTATGGCTCAGGCCCAGGATCAGGCCCAGGCTCAGGCTTAGGCTTAGGCTCAGTCTCAGGCCTATGCTCTGGCCCAGGATCAGGCTTAGGCTGTGGTTCAGGCTCAGGCCCAGACTCAAACTCATGTTCAGGCTCAGGCCCAAGCTCAGGCTCAGGTTCAGGCTCAGACTCAGGCCAAGGCTCAGAAACAAACTCATGGCCAGGCTCAGAACCAGGCTCAGGCTCAGGCTAAGCTTATGGCCATGTCGAGGCTCAGGCTCAGGCACAGAATAGGACTCAGGCCCAGGCTCAGGACTAGGCTCAGTTTCAGAACCCGGCTAAACCCAAGCTTAGAACCAGGCTCAGGACCAGGTTTAGGCTTAGGTTCAGGCTCAGCTGCTGGCTCAGTCTCAGGCCCAGGCTCAGGCTTAAGCTAAGATTCAGGCCCAATCTCAGGCCCAGGCTTATTTTTAGACCCAGACCCATATACAGGCCCTGATTCAGACCTATATTCAGACCTAGACTCAGACTCAGACTCAGACTGAGGCTCAGGCTCAGGCCAAAGCTCAGGCCCAGGGTCAGGCCTAAGCTCAGGCCCAGGCTCAGCTTCAGGCTAAGGCTCAAGCTCAGGCTCAGGCCTTGGCATAAGCTAAGGCTCAGGCCCAGGCTAAATCTTAGAACCAGGTTAAGACTCAGGCCCAGTCTCAGAACCAGGCTCAGGCCCAGGCTCAGAACTTGAATCAGGACCAGGCTCAGGCTATGGCTCAGGCTCAGGCCTAGGCTCAGTCTCAGGCCCAGGCTCAGGCTCTGGTTCAGGCACAGGCAAAGGCTTAGCTCAGACTCAGGCTAAGGCTATGGCACAGGCACAGGTTCAGGCCGAGGCTCAGGCTCAGGCTAAGGCTATGGCTCAGAACCAGGATCAGGCCTAGGCTTGGGCTCAATATCAGGCCTAGGCTTGGGCTCAGTCCCAGGCCTAGGCTAAGGCCCAGGCTCAGGCCCAAGCTCGAGCTCTGGCCCAGGCTCAGACTTAGGCCAAGGTTAAGAAACAAGCTCATGGCCAGGCTCAGAACCAGGCTCAGGACCAGACTCAGGCTCAGGCTAAGCCTATGGTTAGGCCCAGGCTCAGGCCCAGAATCGGACTCAGGCCCAGGCTCAGAACCAGGCTCAGGACCAGGCTCAGACTTAGGCTTATACTCAGGCTAAGTTTCAGGCTGTGGCTCAGGTCTAGGCATTGGTTCAGTTTCAGGATCAACCTTATTCTCAGGCTCAGGCTCAGGCACAGTCTCAGGCACAGCCTTAGGCTCAGTTTCAGGCTCAGGCTCATTTTCAGGCTCAGGATCAGGCCCAGGCTCAGATCCAGTCTCAGGATAAGGTTCAGGCTCAGGCTATGTATCAGGCTTACAATGAGGCTCAGGCTCAGACTCAGACACAGGCCAAGACCCAGACCCAGATCAGGAATCAGACCCAGATCTACACTGAGACACAGACCTAGACCTTGACCCAGACCTACACCCAGACCCAGCTTCAGACCCAGATTCAGACCCAGGTTCAAACCTAGACTCAGACTCAGACTCCGACTGAATTTCAGGCTCAGGTTGAGGTTCAAGATCAAGATAAGGCTCAGAATAAGGCTCAGGCACAGGTTCAGACTCAGGTTCAGGTTCAGGTTCAGTTTATATATCAGGCTTAAGATCAGACTCAGACTCAGACCTAGAACCAGACCAAGACTCAGACTCAGACCAATACCCAGACCCACACCTAGACACAGACCAAGACTCATACTAAGGCTTAGGCGCAGACTCAGACTTAGACTCAGGCTCAGAACCAGGCTAAGGCCCAAACTTATAACTAGGCTCAGGGCCAGGCACAGGCTCAGGCGCAGGCTCAGGCTAAGGCTATGTCTCAGTCTCAGGCTAAGGCACAGGTCCAGGCTCAGACTTAGGCTCAGTCTCAGGCTAAGGTTCAGGCTGTGGCTCAGGTCCAGGCATTGGCTCAATTTCAGGCTCAACCTTATTCTCAGGCTCAGGCACAGTCTCAGGCACAGGCTTAGGCTCAGTTTCAGTCTCAGGCTCATTTTCAGGCTAAGGCCCAGGCTCAGATCTAGTCTCAGGATAAGGTTCAGGCTCAGGCTATGTATCAGGCTTACGATCAGGCTCAGGCACAGACTCAGACCCAGACTCAGGCATTGCTCAGAAATTGGCTCAGGGCCAGTCTCAAAACCAGGCTAAAGACCAGATTCAGGCTCAGGCTAAGGCTATGGCTAAGGCCCAGGCTCAGAACAAGACTCAGGACCAGTCTCAGGCTGAGGTTCAGGAATAGGCTCAGGCTCAGACTCAGGCTCAGGCTAATTTTCAGGCTCAGGTTCATTCTCAGGCTCAGCTATAGGCTTTGGCTCAAGCACAAGCTCAGGCTCAGGCCCAGGCTTTGGCTCAAGTTTCAAGCTCAGGCTCATTTCCAGGCTCAGGCCCAAGCTCAGGCTCAGGCTTATTCTCACGTTCAGGCCCAGGCTTAGGCTCAAGCTCAGGCTCAATCTCAGGCTCAGGATCAGGACCAAACTCAGGCCCAGGCACAGACTCAGGTCCTGGCTTAGAACCAGGCTCAGGCCCAGGCTAATAACCAGCCTCAGGAGCAGGCTTAGGCTCAGTTTCAGGCTCAGGCTCAGGCCTAGGCCAAGGCTCAGAACCAGGCTCAGAATGAGGCTCAGGACCAGGTTTAGGCTCAGGCTCAAGCTTAATCCAGGCTCAGGACAAGGCTCAGACTCAGGCTCAGGCTAAGGCAAAGGTTCATGCCAAGGCTCAGGCTCAAGCTCAGTCTCAGAACTAGGCTCAGGCCCAGGCTCAGGCTTAGGCTCAGGCTTAGGCTCAAGTTCAAACCCAGGCTTAGTCTCAGGGTAAATTTCAGATTCAGACTCAGTATCAGGCCTATGACCAGGCTCAGGGTCAGGCTCAGGCTCAAACTCAATCTCAGGCCTAGGCTCAGGCTCAGGTCCAGGCTCATGCCCAGGCTCAGGCTCAGGCTCAGTCTCATGCCTAGGATGTGGCTCAGGCCCAGGCTCAGACTCATGACAAGGATCAGGCTCAGGTTCAGACTCAGGCCCAGGCACAAGCTCAAGCTCAAGCTCAAGCTTTAGCCCAGTCTCAGGCTAAGACCAAGTCTCAGACTGAGGTCCAGGCTCAGAACCAGGTTCAGGCCCAGCCTCAGAACTGAGTTCAGGACCAGGATCAGGCTCAGGCTTAGGCTAAGGCCCTGGCTCAGGATCAAGTTCATGTTCAGTCTAAGGCTCAGGCTCAAGCTCAGGTCTAGGGTCGCTAAGGCTCAGGGTCAAACTCAAGTTCAGGCTCAGGATCAGGTATAATTTCAAGCTTGGCCTAGGCTCAGACTCAGGCTCATTCCAGGCCTAGGCCGAGAATCAGGCCCAGTCTCAGGATCAGGCCCAGTCTCAGGATCAGGACCAGTCTCAGGCTCAGTCTCAGGCCTAGGCCCATGCACAGAACCAGTTTCAGGACAAGGTTTAGGCTTAGGCTAAGGCTCAGGCTCAGGCCAAGGTTGAGACTCAGGCTCAGGCTCAGGCCCAGACTCAGGGCAGGCTCAGCCTAATACATTGGCTCAGGCTCAGGCCCAGCTTCAGGCCCAGGCTTCAGGACCAGGGTCAGAACCAGGATCGTTCTCAGATCCATACCCAGACCCAAACCTAGAACAACAACAAGACCCAGATTCAGGCCCAGATTAAGACTCAGATTCAGATCTAGACTCAGACTGAGGCTCAGGGTCAGGATCAGGTTCAGGCTCAGATTTAGACTCAGAATAATGTTCAGGCTCTGCCCTAGCTAAGTCTGAGGCTCAGAGTCAGGCCTTGGCTTAGGCTCAGTGTCAGAATCAGTCTCATTCTCGGGATCAGGTCCAGGCTCAGACTCAGACTCAGGCCCAGGCTCAGAACCAGGCCCAGTCTTAGAACTAGGCTAAGGCTCATGCTCAGGCTCAGTCTCAAGCCTAGAACCACATTCAGGCCCAGTTTCAGGCTCAGGCTCAGTTTCAGTCTCAAGCCTAGTCCCAGGCCCAAGCTCAGGCTCAGACTCAGGCTCATTATCAGTCCTAGGCTGAGGCTCAGGCCCAGTCTCAGGCTCAGGCCCAGTCTCAGACTCAGGCTCAATCTTAGGCCTAGGCCCAGTCTCAGAACCAGGTTCAGGACAAGGTTTAGGCTTTGGATCAGGCTCAGGCCCAGGTTGAGGCTCAGGCTCAGGCCCAAGCTTAGAAACAGGCTCAGGGCTTGGCTCAGAACCAGCCTCATAACGAGTCTCAGGCCTAGGCTCAGGCTATGGCTCAGAACCAGGCTCAGGATCAGACCCAGGCTCAGACTTAGGCCCAGGCTTAGAACCAGGCTTAGGACCAGCTTCAGGTTCAGGCCCAGGCTCAGAACCAGGCTCAGAACGAGGCTCAGAACCAAGCTCAGGACCAGGCTCAGGCTTAGGATCAGGCTCAGCCACAGGCTCAGGCTTCAGGACCAGGGTCAGGCCCAGGTTCATTCTCAGACCCACACCCAGACCTAGAACCACACACAGATTCAGACCCAGATTAAGACCTAAACTCAGACTAATTCTCAGGCTCTGCCCAGGCCAAGTCTCAGGCTCAGGCATAGGCCTTGGCTTAGGCTCAGTTTCAGAATCAGTCTCATTCTCAGGCTCAGGTCCATTCTCAGACTCAGGCTCAGTCTCAGGCTCACACTCAGGCATAGGCTAAGGTCCAGGCTCAGCACTAAGCTCAGGACCTGGCTCAGCCTCAGGCTCAGGTTAAGGCTCAGAATAAGGCCCAGGCTCAGAACCAGACTCAGGGCCATGTTCAGAACCAGTCATAGGACCAGCCTCAGCCTCAGGTTTAGGCTAAAGCTATGGCTCAGGACCATGCTCAAGCTCAGACCCACAGCCATACCTAGACCCAGATTCAGGCCCATATTCATACCCAGACCAAGACCAAGGCTCAGGCTCAGTCTAAAATTCAGACTCATGCTAAGAACCTGGCGCAGGCCCATCTCAGAATTAGTCTCAGAACCAGATTCAGTCCGAGGCTCAGCCTTAGGCTCAGGCTAAGGTTATGGCTTAAGCCCAGGTTCAGGCTTAGGCCTAGGTTCAGTCTAAGGCTTAGGCTTAGGTACAGGCTCAGGCTCTGGCTCTGGCTCAGGTTCAGGCTCACGCTCAGGCTCAGGTACAGGCTCAGGCTCAGGTACAGACTCAGGCGCAGGCTCAGGTTATGGCTCAGGACTAGGCCTAGGCTCAGGCTCAGGTTCAGGCCCAGGCCCAATTTAACTCAGGCTAAAGCTCAAGTCCCAGCTAAGGCTCAGGACCAGGTTCAGACTCAGGCCGAGGCTCAGAAACAGGCTCAGGACCAGGACCAGGCTCAGAACCAGGCTCCAACCGAGACTCAGAACCAGGCTCAGGACATGGTTTAGGCTTAGGCTCAGGCTCAGCCACAGGTTCTGGCTCAGGCCAAGGCTCAGGCTAAGGCTCAGCTTAAGGCCCAGAATCAGGCCCAGGCTTATTCTCAGACCCACACCCAGTCCAAGATTCAGGCACAGATTCAGATCATAGATTCAGACCTAGACTAAGAATCAGATTCAGACTGAGGGTTAGGCTCATGATCATATTCAGGATCAGGCTCAGGCTCAGGCTCTGGCTCAGGCACAGGTTCCAGCCAAGGCTCAGGCTCAGTCTAAGGCCCAGGCTCAGGCCCAGGCTCAGGATTAGGCTCAGGCTAAGGCTATGGCTGAGGCCCAGGCTCAGCTTCAGGCTTAGGCTCAGGCTCAAGTTTAGGCTCAGGCTCATGCTAAATCTCAGGCTCAAGCTCAGGCTCAGAATAAAGTTCATGCTCAAGCTTAGGCCCAGGCTTAGGCTCATGCCCAGGCTCAGGCTAGAGCTAAGGCTATGGCTCTAGCCCAGGCTCGGGCTCAGGCTAAGAATCAGACTCAGGCCTAGGTTCAAAACCAGTCCTAGAATAAGAAACAGGCCTAGGCTCAGGACCAGACTCAGGTTCATGATCAGGACCAGGCTCAGAACCAGGCTCCTAAGGAGGGTCAGAAGCAGGCTCAGGACCAAGTTAAGGCTTAGGCTAGTGCTAAGCAGCAGGTTCAGGCTCAGGTCCATGCTCAGGTCCAGGCTCAAGCTTAGGCTTAGGTCCAGGCTCAGTCCTAGGCCTAGGCTCAGTCTCAGGCCCAGTCTCAGGCTCAGGCTCAGGTTCAGGCTAAGACTTAGGCTCAGGCTGTGGCTCAGGCATAGGCTCAGTCTCAGGCCCAGGCTCAGGACCAGGCTCAGGCTTAGGCTCAGGCCCAGGTTTAGCTCAGGCTCAGGCTCAAGCTCAGTCTCAGGCCAAGGCTCAGGCTCAGGACCAGACTCAGGCCCAGCTCAGAAACATTCAGCGCAAGGCTAAGAGCCAGGCTCAGGACAATCTCAGGCTCTGGCAATGGCTCAGGTTCATAACTAGGCTCAGGCTCAGTTTCAGGCCTAGGCTCATGCTTAGCTTAAGGCTTAGTTTCAGGCACAGTCCCAGGCTTAGCTCAGGCTCAGGCTATGGCTCAGGCCCAGGTTCAGGGTGAGGCTCATGTTCAGTCTAAGGCCAAGGCTCAGGCCCAGGCTCAGCTTCAGGCTTAGTCTCAGGCTCAGGTTTAGGCTTAGGCCCGAGATCAATCTCACGCTCAAGCTCAAGCTCAGAATCAAGTTCAGGCTCAGTCTCAGGCCCAGGCTCAGGCTCATGCCCAGGCTCAGGCTAAGGCTTAGAATCAGACTCAGGCCTAGGCTAAAAACCAGTCCTAGGCTCAGAAACAGGCCTAGGCTCAGGACCAGACTCAGGCCCAGGATCAGGACCAGGATCAGAACCAGGCTCCTAACGAGGCTCAGAAGCAGGCCCAGGACCAAGTTAAGGCTTAGGCTCATGCTAAGCAGCAGGTTCAGGCTCAGGCCCAGGCTCAATCTTAGACTTAGGTCCAGGTTCATTCCTAGGCCTAGGCTCAGTCTCAGGCCCAGGATCAGGCCCAGGCTCAGAACAAGGCTACTAACGAGGCTCAGAAGCAGGCTCAGGACCAAGTTAAGGCTTAGGCTCATGCTAAACAGCAGGTTCAGGCCCAGGCTCAAGCTTAGACTTAGGTCCAGGCTCATTCCTAGGCCTAGGCTCAGTCTCAGACCCAGTCTCAGGTTCAGGCTAAGGCTTAGGCTCAGGCTATGGCTCAGGCCCAGGCTAAGGCCTAGGCTCAGGCTCAGTCTCAGGCCCAGGCTCAGGACCAGGCTCAGGCTTAGGCTCAGGCCCAGGCTTATCTCAGGATCAGGCTCACGCTCAGTAGGCCCAGACTCAGGCTCAGGACCTGGATCAGTCTCAGGCCTGGGCTCAGAAACATTCAGGGCCAGGCTAAGAGCCAGGCTCAGGACAATCTCAGGCTCATTTTCAGGCTATGGCTCAGGCTCAGGCCTAGGCTCAGTCTCAATCTCAGGCCAAGGCTCATGCTTATGTTCAGGCTTAGTTTCAGGCACAGTCCCAGGCTTAGCTCAGGCTCAGGCTCAGGTTAAGGCTATGGCTCAGGCCAAGGTTCAGGCTGAGGCTCAGGTTCTGTCTAAGGCCCAGGCTCAGGCTTAGGCTCAAGCTTAGGCTCAGGCTAAGGTTTTGGCTTTGGCCCAGGCTCAGGCCCAGGCTTAAGCTCAGTCTCGGGCCTAGGCTCTGGCCCAGGATCAGGCTTAGGCTCTGGTTCAGGCTCAGGCCCAGACTCAAACTCATGCTCAGGCTCAGGCCCAGGCCCAGGCTCAGACTCAGGCCCAGGCTCAGAAACAGGCTCATGGCTAGGCTCAGAACCAGGCTCAGGATATGTCTCAGGCTCAGGCTCAGGCCCAAAATTGGACTCAGACCCAGGCTCAGAACCAGGCCCAAGCTCAGAACCAGGCTCAGGACTAGGCTCAGGTTCAGAACCCGGCTAGACCCAGGCTTAGAACCAGACTCAGGAACAGGTTTAGGCTTAGGTTCCGGCTCATCTGCAGGCTCAGTCTCAGGTCCAGGCTCAGGCGTAAGCTCTGCTTCAGGCCAAAGCTCCGGCCCAGGCTTATTCTCAGACCCAGATCCAAACTTAAAACCACACCCAGACCCATATTCAGGCCCTGATTCAGACCCATATTCAGTCCTAGACTCAGACTCAAACTCAGACTGGGGCTCAGGCTCAGGCCCAAGCTCAGGCCCAGGCTCAGGCCCAGGCTGAGACTCGATCGAGACTCGATAAGGTTCAGGCTCAGGCTCAGGCTATGTATCAGGCTTACGATCAGGCTCAGGCTCAGACTCAGACCCATACCAAGACCCAGACCCAGATCAGGACCCAAGACCCAGATTTTCACTGAGACACAGACCTAGACCCAGACCTACACCCAGACCCAGATTCAGACCCAGATTCAAATCCAGATTCAGACCCAGGTTCAGACCTAGACTCAGACTCCGACTGAATTTCAGGCTCAGGTTGAGGTTCAGGATCAAGATAAGGCTCAGGATAAGGCTCAGGCACAGGTTCAGATTCAGGTTCAGACTTAGGTTCAGGCTCAGGCTATGTATCAGGCTTACGATCAGGCTCAGGCTTAGACTCAGACCCAGATCAGACCAAGACTCAGAATCAGACCCAGACCCACACCCAGACACAGATCAAAATTCATACTAAGGCTTAGGCACAGATTTAAACTCAGGCTCAGAACCAGGCTAAGGCCCAAGCTCAGAACTAGGCTCAGGCACAGGCTCAGGCTCAAGCTAAGTCTAGGCTCAGGCCTTGGTTCAGGTCTAGGCCAGGCACCAGGCTCAGGCTTAGGTTCAGGCTCAGGTTATGGCTCAGGCCCAGAATTAGCTCAGTCTCAGGCTCAAGCTCAGGCCCAGGCTCAGGTCCAGGCTCAGACTTATACCCATACTCCGAAACAGGCTCAGACTCATGCCCATACTCCGAAACAGGCTCACAGCAAGGTTCAGAACCAGGCTCAGGAACAGTCTCAGGCTCAGGCACAGGCTCAGGCTAAGGCTGTGGCCCAGGCCCAGGCTGTGGCTCTGGCCCAGGCTCAGACTCAGACCCAGGCGCAGAACCAGGATCAGGAACAGGCTCAGGACCAGGCTCAAACACAGGCTTAGGCTCAGTTTCAGGTTCAGGCTCAGGTCCAGGCTCAGGCCCAGGCTAATGCTCAGTTTCAGGCTCAGGCTCATTCTCAGGTTCAGGCTCAGGCCCAGGCTCAGGCCCAGGCTCAGGCTAAGTATCTGGCTCAGGATCAGGCTAAGGCCGAGTCTCAGGCTCAGGTTGAGGCTCAGAATCAGGCTCAGACCCAGGCTCAGGCCCAGGCTCAGCTTCAGGCTAAGGATCAGTACCAGGCCCAGGCTCCATCTCAGATTAAGACCCAGGCTCAGGCTCAGGCCCAGGCTCAGAACTAGGCTTAGGGTCATGTTCAGTGACAGTCATAGGACCAGTCTCAAGGCTCAGTCTTAGGCTCAGGTTAAGTCTCAGAATAAGGCTGACTCAGGCTCAAGCTCAAGCCGAGGCTCAGAACCATGCCCAGGCTCAGAACCAGGCTTAGGACCAGGCTCAGGATCAGGCCCAGGCTCAAAACCAGGCTCAAAACCAGGCTCAGACCCAAGTTCAGGACCAGGCTCAGGTATAGGCTCAGGTCTAGACTCAGGTTAAGACTAGGCTCAGGCCAAGGCTCATTCTCAGACCAATACCCAGACCCAAACCTAGAACCACACCCAGACCCAGACCCAGATTCAGGCCCAAATTCATACCCAGACTCAGATTCAGACTAAGACTCAGGCTGTGCCCAGACTTAGGTTCCGGCTTAGGCTCAGGCCCAGGCATAGGCTCAGGCTCATTCTCAGGCTCATTTTCAGGCTCATGCCCAGGCTCAGGCTCAGGCTCAGTCTCAAGCTTAGGCTCATGCTCATGCTCAGGCTCAGTCTCATGCCTAGGCTGTGGCTTAGGCCCAGGCTCAGGCTCAATTCAGGGTCAGGTTTAGGCTTAGTTTAAGGTTCAGGCTCAAAAGACCCAGGCTCAGGCTCAGGCCCAGGCTCAGAACTAGGCTTAGGGTCATGTTCAGTGACAGTCATAGGACCAGTCTCATGCTCAGTCTTAGGCTCAGGTTATGTCTCAGAATAAGGCTGACTCAGGCTCAAGCTCAAGCCGAGGCTCAGAACCATGCCCAGGCTCAGAACCAGGCTTAGTACCAGGCTCAGGATCAGGCCCAGGCTCAAAACCAGGCTCAAAACCAGGTTCAGAACCAAGTTCAGGACCAGGCTCGGGTATAGGCTCAGGTCTAGACTCAGGTTTAGGAATAGGCTCAGGCCAAGGCTCATTCTCAGACCAATACCCAGACCCAAACCTAGAACCACACCCAGACCCAGACCAATTCAGGCCCAGATTCATACCCAGACTCAGACTCAGACTAAGGCTCAGGCTCTGCCCAGACTAAGGCTCAGGCTTAGGCTTAGGCCCAGGCATAGGCTCAGTTTCATTCTCAGGCTCATTTTCAGGCTCATGCCCAGGATCAGGCTCAGGCTCATTCTCAGGCTCAGCCTCAAGCTTAGGCTCATGCTCATTCTCAGGCTCAGTCTCATGCCTAGGCTGTGGCTTAGGCCCAGGCTCAGTCCCAGGCTCAGGCTCAATTCAGGGTCAGGTTTAGGCTTAGTTTAAGGTTCAGGCTCATTCTCAGGCTCAGGCCCAGGATAAAGGCTCAAGCCCAGGATCAAGCCCAGGCTCTGGCACAGTATCAGGCCAAGGTTTAGGCCCAATCTCAGATTCAGTCTAAGGCTCAGGCTCAGGCTCATTCTCAGGCTCAGCCCCAGGCTTAGGCTCAGGCCAAAGCACAGACTCAAGCATTGCTCAGTTATTGGCTCAGCGCAAGTCTCAGAACCAGGCTAAAGACCAGATTCAGGCTCAGGCTAAGGCTATGGCTCAGGCCCAGGCTCAAGCCAAGGCTCAGAAATAGGCTCAGGACCAGTCTCAGGCTGAGGCTCAGGAATAGGCTCAGGCTCAGACTCAGGCTCATTCTCATGCCTAGGCCCAGGCTTAGGCCCATTCTCAGGCTCAAGCTTTGGCTCAGTCTCAGGCTTTGGCTCAGTTTAAAGCTAAGGCTCATTCTCGGGCTCAGGCTCATTTTAAGGCTCAGCCCCAGGCTTTGGCTCAAGCTCAGGTTCAGGCTCAGGCTCAGAACCAGGCTTTGGCTCAGTTTCAAGCTCAGGCTCATTTCCAGGCTCAGGCCCAAGCTCAGGCTCAGGCTCATTCTCACGTTCAGGCCCAGGCTTAGGCTCAAGCTCATGCTCAGGATCAGGACCAAGCTCAGGCCCAGGCACAGACTCAGGTCCTGGTTCAGAACCAGGCTCAACAGCAGTCAGAGAACCAGGCTCAGGCCCAGGCTAAGAATCAGCCTCAGGAGCAGGCTCAGGCTTAGTCTCAGTCTTAGGCTCAGTTTAAGGATCAGGCTCAGGCCTAGGCCCAGGCTCAGAACCAGGCTCAGAATGAGGCTCAGAACCAAAATCAGGTCCAGGTTTAGTCTCAGACTCAATCTCAATCCAGGCTCAGGCCCAGGCTCAGACTCAGGCCAGGCTAAGGCAAAGGCTCATGACCAGGCTCAGGCTCAGGCTCAAGCTCAGTCTCAAAACTAGGCTCAGGACCAGGCTCAGGCTTAGGCTCAGGTTCAAACCCAGGCTTATAATCAGGATCAATCTCAGATTCAGACTCATTATCAGGCCTATGACCAGGCTCAGGGTCAAGGTCAGGCTCAGGCTCAAGCTCAATCTCAGGCCTAGGCTCTGGCTCAGGCCCAGGCTCAGGCACACGCCCAGGCTCAGGCTCAGGCTCAGGCTCAGTCTCATGCCTAGGATGTTAATCAGGTCCAGGCTCAGGCTTAGGCTCATGCCAAGGATCAGGCTCATGTTCAGACTCAGGCCCAGGCACAAGCTCAGGCTCAAGCTCAAGCTTAAGCCCAGTCTCAGGCTCAGACCAAGGCCCAGACATCAGGCCAAGGCTCAGAACCAGGTTCAGGCCCAGCCTCAGAATTAGGCTCAGGACCAGGATCAGACCCAGTCTCAGGCTCAGGCTGAGTCTCAGGCTTGGGCTCAGTTTCAGGCTCAGGCTCAGTCTCAAATTCAGGCTTAGGCTAAGGACCTGGCTCAGGCTCAAGTTCATGTTCAGTCTAAGGCTAAGGCTCAGGCTCAGGTCTAGGGTCGCTAAGGCTCAGGGTCAAGCTCAGGTTCAAGCTCATGGTCAGGTATAATTTCAAGCTCAGGCCCAGGCTCAGACTCAGGCTCAGGTTCAGGCCTATGCCCAGGCTCAGAACCCAGCTCATAACCAGGCATAGAACGAAGCTCAGGACCAGGTTTATCCTTAGGTTCAGGCTCAGCTTTAGGCTCAGTCTTAGGCCCAGGCTCAGGCCCAGGCTTATACTCAGACCCACACCCAGACTTAAAAACAGACCCAGACCCAGATTCAGGCCTTGATTCAGATATCCATATTCAAACCTAGACTCAGACTCATTCTCATGCCTAGGCCCAGGCTTACGCCCATTCTCAGGCTCAAGCTTATGCTCAGTCTCAGGCTTTGGCTCAGTTTCAAGATAAGGCTCATTTTCAGGCTCATTTTCAGGCTCAAGCTCAGGCTCAGGCTTATTCTCAGTCTCAGCCCTAGGCTTTGGCTCAAGCTCAGGCTCAGGCTCAAGCTCAGGCCGAGGCTTAGGCTCAGTTTCAAGCTCAGGCTCATTTCCAGGCTCAGGCCCAAGCTCAGGCTCAGACTCATTCCCACGTTCAGGCCCAGGCTTAGGCCCAATCTCAGGATCAGGACCAAGCTCAGGCCCAGGCACAGACTCAGGTGCTGGCTCAGAACCAGGCTCAACAATAGTCTCAGAACCAGGCTCAGGCCCAGGCTAAGAATCAGCCTCAGGAGCAGGCTAAGGCTCAGTCTCAGGATTAGGCTCAGTTTAAGGATCAGGCTCAGGCTCAGGCCTAGGCCCAGGCTCAGAACCAGGCTAAGAATGAGGCTAAGAACAAAGCTCAGGACCAGGTTTAGGCTCAGGCTCAAGCTCAATCCAGGCTCAGGCCCAAGCTCAGACTCAAGCTCAGGCTAAGGCTTAGGCTAATGACCAGGTTCAGGCTCAGGCTAGAGCTCAGTATCAGAACTAGGCTCAGGACCAGGCTCAGGCCTAGACTCAGGTTCAAACCCAGGCTTTGGCTCAGGCTCAATCTCAGATTCAGACTCAGTATCAGGCCTATGACCAGGCTCAGGGTCAGGTTCAGGCTCAGGCTCAAGCTCAATCTCAGGGCTAGGCTCTGGCTCAGGCCCAGACTCAGGCTCACGCCCAGCCTCAGGCTCAAGCTCAGTCTCATGCCTAGGATGTGGCTCAGGTCCAGGCTTAGGATCAGGCTCATGCCAAGGATCAGGCTCAGGTTCAGACTCAGGCCCAGGCACAAGCTCAGGCTCAAGCTCAAGCTTAAGCCCAAGTCTCAGGCTCAGACCAAGGCTCAGACTTAGGCCTAGGCTCAGAACCAGTTTCAGGCCCAGTCTCATAACTAGGCTCAGGACCAGGCTCAGTCTCAGGCTCAGGTTAAGTCTCAGGCTTGGGCTCAGTTTCAGGCTCAGGCTCAGCCTCAAGTTCAGGCTTAGGCTAAGGCCTTGGCACAGGCTCAAGTTCATGGTCAGTCTAAGGCTCAGGCTCAGGTATAGGGTCACTAAGGCTCAGGGTCAAGCTGAGGATCAGGTATAATTTCAATCTCAGGCCCAGGCTCAGACTCAGGCTCAGGCTCAGGCCTAGGCCCAGGCTCAGAACCCGGCTCATTACCAGGCTTAGAACCAAACTCAGGACCAGGTTTAGCCTTAGGTTCAGGCTCAGCTGCAGGCTCAGTCTCAGGCCCAGGCTCATGGCTTAAGCTCAGCTTCAGGCCCAGGCTCAGGCCCAGGCTTATTCTCAGATCAACACTTACACCCAGACTTAAAAACAGACCCAGACCCAGATTCAGGCCTTGATTCAGATATCCATATTCAAACCTAGACTCATACTCAGACTGGGGCTCAGGTTCAGGCCCAGGCTCAGGCCCTGGCTCAAGCCCAGGCTTAGCTTCAGGCTAAGGCTCAAGCTCAGGTTCAGGATGAGGCCCAGGCACAAGCTCAGGCTGAGGCTTAGGCCCAGGCTAAGCCTCAGAACCAGGTTCAGACTCAGGCCCAGTCTCAGAACCAGGCTCAGAACTTGAATCTGGACCAGGCTCAGGCTCAAGCTATAGCTATGGCTCAGGTTCAAGACTACGCTCAGTCTCAGACCCAAGCTCAGGTTCAGGCTCAGGCCCATGCTCAAGCTCAGGCTCAGACCCAGGCTCAGGCCCAGGCTCAGGCTCAGGCCAAGGCTCAGGATCATTTTCAGGCTAAGGCTCAGGCACAGGTGCAGGCTCAGGCTCAAGCTCAGACTTAGGCTCAGGCTCAGGCTAAGGTTCAGGCTGTGGCTCAGGTCCAGGCATTGGCTCAAATTCAGGCTCAACCTTATTTTCAGGCTCAGGCTTAGGCNCAGGCTCAAGCTATAGCTATGGCTCAGGTTCAAGACTACGCTCAGTCTCAGACCCAAGCTCAGGTTCAGGCTCAGGCCCAAGCTCAGGTTCAGGCTCAGGCCCATGCTCAATCTCAGGATCATGCCCAGGCTCAAGCCCAGGTTCAGGCTCAGGCCCAGGCTCAGGCCCAGGCTCAGGATCATTTTCAGGCTAAGGCTCAGGCACAGGTCCAGGCTCAGGCTCAAGCTCAGACTTAGGCTCAGGCTCAGGCTAAGGTTCAGGCTGTGGCTCAGGTCCAGGCATTGGCTCAAAATTCAGGCTCAACCTTATTCTCAGGCTCAGGCTTAGGCACAGGCTCAGGCACAGGCTTAGGCTCAGTTTCAGGCTCAGGCTTATTTTCAGGCTCAAGCTCAGTATCAAGCCTAGGCCCAGGCTTAGGCCCAAGCTCAGGCTCAGACTCAGGCTCATTATCAGGCCTAGGCCGAGTCTCAGCACAGTTTCAGGCTCAGGTTCAGTATCAGGCTCAGTCTCAGGCCTAGGCCCAGGCTCAGAATCATGTTTAGGACAAGGCTTAGGCTTAGGCGGAGGCTCAGGCTCAAGCCCAGACTCAGGCCCATGCTCAGAAACAGGCTCAGGGCTAGGCTCAGATACAGCCTCATGACGAGTCTAAGGCTTAGGCTCAGGCTAAGTCTATGGCTCAGTACCAGGTTTAGGATTAGGCCCCGGCTCAGACTTAAGCCCAGGCTTAGAACCAGGCTTAGGACCAGCTTCAGCCTCAGGCTCAGGCCCAGGCTCTGAACCAGGCTTAGAACCAGGCTTAGAACCAAGCACAGCACCAGGCTCAGGCTTAGGCTCAGGCTCAGCCGTAGGCTCAGGTTCAGGCCCAAATTCAGGCCCAGGCTTTAGGATCAGGGTCAGGCTCATTCTCAGACCAACACCCAGACCCAAACCTAGAACCACACCCAGACCCAGATCAGGCCCAGGTTTAGACCCAGATTCAGACCTAGATTCAAACTGAGGCTCAGGCTCAGGATCAGGATCAGGTTCAGGCTCAGGCTCAGACTTAGACTCAGAATAATGCTCAGACACTGCCCAGAATAAGTCTTAGGCTCAGGCTCAGGCCTTGGCTTAGGCTCAGTTTCAGAATAAGTTTCATTCTCAGCCTCAGGTCCAGGCTCAGACTCAGGCTCAGGATCAGAACCAGGCCCAGGCTTAGAACTAGACTCAGGCTCAGGCTCAGACTCAGGCTCAGTCTCAGGCCTAGAACAACATTCAGGCCCAGTTTCAGGCTTAGGCTCAAGCTCAGTCTCAAGCCTAGGCTCAGGCTTAGTCCCAAGCACAGGCTCAGACTCAGGCTCATTATCAGGCCTTGGCCGAGGCTCTGGCCTAGTCTCAGGCTCAGGCCCAGTCTCAGGCTCAGTCTCAGGCCTAATCCCAGGCTCAAAACCAGGTTCAGGACGAGGTTTAGGCTTAGGCTCAGGCTCAGATCCAGGTTGAGGTTCAGGCTAGAGCTCTGGCCCAGACTCAGACTCAGGCCCAAGCTTAGAAACAGGATCAAGGCTAAGCTCAGAACCAGCCTCATGACGAGTCTCAGGCTTAGGTCCAGACTAAGGCTATGGCTCAGGTCCAGGCTCAGGATCAGACCCAGGCTATGACTTAGGCCCAGGCTTAGAACCAGGCTTAGGACCAGCCTCAGGTTCAGGCCCAGGCTCAGAACCAGGCTCAGAACCAGGCTCAGAACAAATCTAAGGACCAGGCTCAGGCTTAGACTGAGGCTCAGTCGCAGTCTCAGGCTCACGCCCAGCTTCAGGCCCAGGCTTCAGGACCAGGGTCAGGCCCAGGCTCATTCTCAAACCCACACCCAGACCCAGACCTAGACCTAGAACAACACCCAGACCCAGATTCAGACCTAGACTATTACTGAGGCTCAGGATCAGGATCTGATTCAGGCTCAAGCTCATACTCAGGCTCAGTCTCAGGCCCAAGCTCAGGTTCATGCCCAGGCTCAGGCTCAGGCCCAGGCTTAGACTCAAGCTCAGGATCAGGCTCAGGCCTAGGCGCAGGCTCAGACTCAGGCTCAGACTCAGGCTAAGTCTATGGCTGAGGTCCAGGCTCAGGCTCAGGCTCAGAACCAGGCTCAGGCCCATGCTCAGGTTCAGGCTCAGGCTCAGTCTAATTCTATTGCTCAGACCCAGGCTTAGAACCAGGCTAAGGACCATGCTCAGGTTCAGGCACAGGCTCAAAACGAGGCTCTGAACAAGGCTCAGGACCAGGTTTAGGCTTAGGCTCAGGCTCAGCCTCAGGCACAGTCTCAGGTTCAGGATTAGGTTCAAACTTAGACTCAGAAACAGGCTCCGAGCCAGGTTCAGGATGAGTCTCAGGCTCAGCCTAAGGCTATGGCTCAGGCTCAGCCTAAGGCTATGGCTCAGGCCTAGGCTCAGGCCTAGGCTCAGGCTCAGACCCAGCTTCAAGCTCAGGCTAAGGCTCAGGCCCAGGTTAAGACTTAAGCCCAGACTCTAAAATAGGCCCAGGCTCAGAAAACGGCTCAGGACCATTCTCAGGCTCAGGCCCAGGCTAAGAACCAGGCTCAGGACCAGGTTTAGGCTTAGGCACATGCTCAGCCTCAGGCTCAGGCCCATGCTCAGGCTTAGGCTCAGGTTCAGACCTAGGCTCAGGCCCAGGATTCCTCTCAGACCC
>CABFWB010008360.1:0-18471 GCA_902151455.1 Timema bartmani
GTTGTCCTAATGAACTACTAAAAGTGTACAAAGTTTAAAGATAATCCGTGATCCGAACGTCGTGGCCTCCCCTTGTAAGTAGTAATTTACAGCGTTGTGTATCTGGCTCCATTTGAATCTAATGAGTGCATTTTCATGCTTTATTTTACTGCGGGTTTTGGCAGTATTTTACAGCTCGTCTGGCCATAGCTTAAGAAAATGCTAACTTTTTTTTGCAGTCAACAATGATGGAATTTTACTTTATTATTATAATAATTTCATAGGTATTGATATTATCTATGGAATGTGGTAGTTTCAGATCACAATTTTTGAAGCATTAAATATGAAAATTGTTTTAGTATCTTTTATAACCGTCGAAAAATTCCTTCATATCCAAATCAGGCTGTCATATTTCCTACCTTTAAGGGTAAACGGTGTGTCCAATATATTTAAAGGGATATTTCCTAGTAGTTATGAAAGCGCATTAATATAAATTGTGCGTAATTTCGGCCACTGAGTGTTTCGTCAAATAATATGGTACAGTAAGAAACTATCCCATAATACTATATCATAAAACAAATTAATACGTTCCAAGTCCACTATTTTCCTCAATCAAGGAATTTATTTAGCTCAGTAATGCACATTGTGTCAATTTATAGCATCGATACTCTAGAAGAACACTGATAATTTAAAAAAATTGCTCCAATATCTTATATAAAAGTGACTGAATTACTTTGTATTATATATTCTTTAAGATAAAAATTTGTTTTTACTATCTACCAAATATACACCATTTAGGTATCAAACAAAATAGACTATATACCTGCGTTTGGAAACAAAATTAAACTTTGTCAAGTGACATTTCTTAAAATTACTCTAGCTAGAGAGCTACAATTATTTTGGTCCCTAAATTAATTAGAATAATTAAAATATATCGTAATTTGAGACCAATTCTTCATGTTAGTGCACTGAATAATTTAACATGGTAGAGATTACATTTATTAAGGTATCTCTCATGGCATTAATACTATATTGACTTTGATTTTAGATTGGAATGGAGCAACATTTCGAACTTGGAGAATTCTTTCGTGAACGCTATAGAAATATTCTACCCATAAAATATAACTTGAATGACATATACGTTCGAAGCTCCGATGTTGATCGGTGCTTGCAAAGTGCAACATTTAATCTCCAGAAATTTTACCCTCCAATCCGAAAGGGCAATAGCGAAGAAATTACATTTCAAGCGGTGCCTATACACACAGCGCCTTTTCAGAAAGATAAGGTGGGCAACCAAAAACAATATCATCTTCAATCATTTTTATACCCAAAATAGTTTGATTGGATCAACCTTGTTTGAGTGACCAAATTGGTAATGATAATATATAGCTATGTGGTAAAATTAATTCACTAGATTAACACACAAATGGTAGCAGTGCATAGAATCATTCAAATCTACAAGAATGCGGTTCTAATGCTTTTTAATTATGTATTTTTTTTTAAGATTCTAGTAGTTATAATATTTAATCTTTGGAATACCAAAGTATGCTCCAATAGCTATATAATTATTTTTTGGGAACTCAGACAGTATGTTTTAAGTTCAACTATTGAGAGCTAATATGAGCAAATGAACAATTATTCTAAAAAAATACTGGTTTATCTTGGTTGTATATTAATTCTAACTATCCACACCACTAAAGCAACTAAATTATATAGTGATTGGTTGGCTAAGAGATCAGCGCCCATCAGCTCTGAGACCAGCAAATTAAGTCTCTAGAGTGGGAGCTTAGGGTCTGTCCGTTACATTAATCCCAGAGCTTTGTTTGGATAGATAGGCCTGGATGCAATGGCCATTAGTGAAGACAGTCACACAAACCCCTTTAAGAGTAACTAACATTTTCTATTGGCTTTTGCTTTAATTTGTATTTATTTGAACTAATCTTATTTTATTTTATTTTTTTCAAGCAAAATGTAACAAACGTTTTATTATTTTTAGGTTAAGTGATCTTAAATATTGGTACATGTTTCAAGTTTAATTGCATATCTTAATTAGTTAAAACGACACTTAATGAGAGATTAACCAGAGGGCCATACAGATTAAACTGTCAAAGTTTCAATTCTCATTTTTATCTTTTAGTTTAGCAACTAAATTGTATTCGGTTCTAGAATCATTCTCTCAAATTATTTCATCAACAACTTTTTCTTTAGTTGAACAATCTAAATTCTTACTTCACCCTCTAGCTGCTGCCTGTTTTATTTTTATTTTTTAGCACTACGTCTTACCCGTTCGGGATATACGCTTATGTACTAATTACACTAATGTTTTTAGGGATTAGGAAGGCTATATTTAGCAGAAGTGTATCCACATTTGCGTGGAGGTAGAGTAGAAAACCATTTTGGAAGACCCACTCTCAGTGCACCCGACTGAGATTTGAACCTCGATCTCCCCGTCATCGGCAGTCTAGTCTACTGCAAGAGTGATGCCTTAAACCATACAGCCACCAAAGTGAATATGTTGCCTGTTGTTGCTGTTGATTTTAATTTGCAAGATACAGGTTGTCATAGTCGACCCCTATCCTTATTGTGTGATGGTCATACATATGAATGGATAAAACCATTGCGATGACGCTGCAAGAGAAATTACATAATTATTAGTAAATTTGCCCTTGTAAGGTGTGATAATTATAAACGTGGGTTTGTCAATGAATTGGTCGTCTCCTTCTTACCCCATCGCTGATACCCCGTAAGCGACACACCCTCACCTCCTCCAGCTGTAGGGGTAGATGACGACCTAAAGAGAGAGGATAACAGCTCGCCATCTTGGCAAGCTGGATCAACAGAGTAAGAAGATCCAGACCCTACAAAACTTATTCCTTAGAACCACCTGTACCTTTTTCTTCTTACAACCTGTTCCTCCCCGAATCAACTTCGAATATCACATCAACAACCGCCAAGCATTTTTTAAATAGTTTTTAACAAACTTACCTTCTCATCCCCCCAGTTCTACCAACACACAATACTCGGGAAGTTTTGTTCCCCTCTACTCTCTTGAAAAAAATAAGTCATTTAATTAATACAAGTAGTAGTAGGTTTTGACTTCTCACAATGATAATTATATTGCTGATTTTAAATAAAAAATGTTTCAAACAAAGGTTTTTCTTTTAAAAAAAAAGTTCTTAATTCAACAATATTCAGTATGCATACACCTTTTCGAGTTTTCAGCGAACAATACACATAGGGTGGTGCTAAATACTTTGTATATATTATTTACTCTTACATGTATAGAGTATTTTTTTAATATTTGTAAAATGTTATTTTATCAGTATTTTATTTGTCCCACATTGACATCATAAAGCAAATTATTCTTCAAATTGAAGTATGATGATATCAATATACAACAATTTATTGAAAGGGATTCGTGATTTAAGTTCATAGTTGAACAAGTATCAAACTAAATTGTTTTTCTATAATGTTTTAGCGCCTATGCAGGAGTATAAATGTGATTGTGTTTTATTTCAGTATTTGGGTGTGATCCCTAACTGCAATAAATTCTACATAGACCTATATAAGCTGAACAGTACTGAACCATTGCAATGCATGGCAGAAAAGACTCGAGCTATTAAAGAGTACGTCAGTCGTGAATGTGATATTGGCCAGTTCTCTTCCATCGTATACGATACGCTATTTATAGAGGTAATAACTCTTAGCATTACAAAGTACTAAGTCAGGTTACTCAGCTTTATCTCCAGTACCTTCGACACATAGTACATAGTATATACAAAGTGAGTCACTTAATTTCTTCATCTGAGATATTAATTGGTTTCTATGTTGATGGAAAAAGTTTCAAATAAAACTAGTTTTGTGTCAAGTAGCATATTAAAATATACGAGAAACATTTTGTTTCTATTCATTTTTATAATTTATGAAATATATTTTGGTTTATTTTTATGGCACCCCAAATTACTTTTAAGATTATCATTTAAACGAATAATATAGTGTTCAACAACCTACCGCTTCTTACAGTAGGTTTGAAGAAATCAAATCCTGAACTCTACAATCACTATTCATTTGTTGGATTATATATTTATTTACTTTAAAGGACATACTTAAAGTATGTTTATATAATACATATGCCACCGATATAGATACCTTAGCTATATTCTTATAGGAATATGTAACCCGTCGAAACTCTCCTGTGCATCTTCTTACTTGGAAATTGTTCACGGCAGCCAGCGTGTTTAGTAGAGCATCTCGGGGTTAGTTAATTAATGGTGGGGTTGGAGAACATAGCTGATCAAATAAGTAGAAATTTGTGGAGTAGATGTTGAAGTTTTATTTTTAATAAACATCATATACATTTTGATCCACTGGTTACATAATGAAAAGAAAACATATTACTTAGTACATGAAGATGGATAAATTGTTAATGTTGTGGTCATTTAGCCACATGGTCTCCATTTTCTCCCACTTATCTCTAAACCCTCCTTGACCAACACGAAAAGAACGCGAATATTCGTACTTATAAATACAGGTCTTATCTGTTCGCGTGCTAACCGGCAAGTGTGTCGCGTCTGACGCTTCCCTTCCACATAGGGTCAAACACAGATGCTCAATCAGATGTGCTGATTGGCTAGCTGTTCGCGCCAAACCTCCCCTTTCCACTGTGAGGCCACAGGTGCATCTTACAGATTCCGAGTACAGATTGATTTAAATAGCAAGATGTTTAAAATGAAAGGTAAAAGTAATAAATTTAGATGACACTAAGATTCCAACAAAGACTTTACAAGAATAAAAACTACTAGATTTTAAAGTTAAAGGCCTAAAAATGAAGTTAATGAATTGAAATTTAAAACATATATTGCTTACAACTTTGTTTATTATTTAGACAACTTATAATTAACATTAAACCCCACACTTTCTTATAACTAAACATTTGATAGTAATATGAAGATTAAATTAGGCCTAGATGATTGGAAAAAATTATGTATTTTAAGTTTAGTACTCTCAGTATCTTGATCATATTAACATGTAAACAATGGAAACTAATATAATTATATAAATGAAATGGTCTAGTACAGTGGTTCCCAAAGTGGGCGGTGGGATTGTACAGGGGGGCGCTAAGTTGCAAGGGGGCGATAAGGGGGCGATAAGAGGCAAAAGGGTGGGAGAGGGGCACTCAAGCTGGTATTTTCCGAGTGTGTTGTTTATTTATATTTGACTGACCAGCAAAATACCTTCCTTGCTTCAAATTTCTTCCTCCCTTTCCAAGGTCATGTTGCGCATACACCCTCCATTCTCTAGGCCACATCATGCGTTCTTACCCCATCCCCAAGACTACATCACACGTTCTCCCTCCCTTCTAAAGGCCACATCACCAGAGATATTCAAACCAGTAAATCACATTTTAAAAATTGTTGTGCTGTGTTCTTGTTTCTTTGTTGTCTCCTCAAGATTTTACTGGTGAGACCTGAACAAAATAGTATTGAGTGTGATACCTATTTTCCTGTGTTTTAAATTATTCAACATGTTGATTATAAATCGAGATTAGAAGCTACAAACGTGTTACTTTTGTTGAAGCCTACTCAATATTAAAAGTTTTAATGGAGGTTATATGGGGAGATAAAATAATTAAAATTAAATTCAGTACCAATGCCTAATCTAGAGCTCAATTTTGTATTTAATATTTACTTACAAAATGTGTACATAAATAATTGTGTAGCAAAATCATTTTAAAATGGTATATAAAAGACGAAAATAAATGTAACTCTGAATTAATATTTTTTTTCACGTTAGTAATTATTCATACATATATTATTGAAACAAAATTTAATGTTATGGCTGTAAATTTCTGAAGGAAGCAATAGAAAAACACTTTTTTTTAAATATAGGCCTACAATCATTTTTTTTAGATTAGAAATGGCAGAAGCAGAAAAATCCAAAAAGAAATGTAGACAATATAGCTTGGAATATCTTAAGTATGGATTTATATCAGCATCAACAAACTAGCAGCTGCCAATTTGCCTGTTATGTGAAAAGGTATTTTCTAATGAGGCCATGAAGCCTTCCAGACTCATTGAACATTTAAAGAAGGCACATCCTGACAAGGCAGATAAGAACTTAACTTTTTTTCAATCACTTCGTGAAAAGTTTCAAAAGCGGCCAACCTTGTTAAACATGATTCGCAATAGTTCACAACCACAAACTGATGGTTTGCGTGCATCATACAACATTTCATTGTTGATTGCTAAGTCTGGAAAGCCCCATACAATTGGTGAAGAACTCATCCTTCCAGCGGTTATTGAGGTTCTGAATACTGTTTTGCACAAGTCACCACATGATATAATTAAGATGATTCCTCTCAGCAACAATTCAGTTCAAAGACGCGTAGATGAAATGGCTGAGAATGTGGAAGATCTACTGTGCAACACACTAAGGACAACATAAGTTGCATTACAGCTGAACGAGTCAACTTTGCCAGGCAATGAATCTTTACTTCTCGCTTATGTGCGTTTTATAAAAGACGAGAGTTTGGCTCAAGAGTTGTTATTTGCAAGGCAACTAAAAACTGATACTAAAGGAGAGTCAATATTTCATGTTGTTGAGGAGTTTTTCAAAGAAAAGGAAATTCCACTTACTAACATACTTGCTTGTGCAACTGATGGAGCAGCATCAATGACTGGTCGCTATCATGGGTGTGTCGCTTACTTGAAATAATCAGTGCCAAATATCTTTACCATTCACTGTGTCATTCGTCACCAGCATCTGGTTTAATAAACCTCAGGGGACGCCTACACAATTCATTACACACTGCTATTACTGCAGTGAATAAAATTAAAGCACATGCTCTCAATGATCGACTATTCCGGGAGCTCTGTTCTGAGAATGAGGAAGACTTTGAACGTTTGTTGCTTCACACTGAAGTTCGTTGGCTATCTAAAGGAAACTGTTTGAGATGCTTTTACAACCTTTTTGACACTGTTGTGGAATATTTTGAAGACACGAATGCTTTGCTCAGTAATGAACTCAAAGAAATCAAACATGACATTGCTTATTTGTCTGAGCTATTTGCAAAGTTAAATGAGATGAATTTTCAGTTGCAAGGCAATTACACCAATCTTATTAAAGCCAAATCTGTCGTATCTACATTTATTGCAAATGTAACTATACTGAAGCGGATTTTAGGCTGTCGCGAGCGATACCAATTTCCGAGCTTGTCTGAGCTAGAAAAGAAAGTCGGGATACAAGATGACAAGCTGTAAGTTTTTTGTGACCATTTGAATATGCTGCATGAAGATATGTCTGATCGATTCAAAGATCTTGGTATGATGGAAGTTCCAGACTGGGTATTAAGTCCCTTTTCAGATAATGAAGAAGTTGGAGCATTGGAGGAAGAACTAATTGAGCTACAAAATGACATTGAGCTGAAACCAAAGTTTAAGAAGTCGTACCAAGGTTTTGGTTACAGAAGGAAACTCCTGATCACTATCCTGCATTACGGAGAGTGGTTAAGAGGCTCCTGATTGCATTTCCAACATCGTATTTGGTGGAGCTTGGTTTTAGTGTGGTCATCCTACTTCTCTCCAAGCAAAGAAATCAACTCCAGATTACTAATCATGGTGATTTAAGACTCATGTTAAGTGACATTAAACCAGACATTAGAAAACTAGTATCATTTCATCAAGCTCATCCATCACATTAAGAATTTACAGAATAGTGATGTACTCTACCTAGTTACTAAATGTGGTATCTTATAATATGTAGTATTTAATAACTTTGAAAAGATTATCACTGGGTCAAGCTAATAAATCATGTTTAATTAAATAAACTTAAACAATATATTATAATTTTGAATAAATATTCAATTAAAAATTATTCCATCCTTGAATTTTATTGCTATTTTATTCATAGTGGGTTGTTGAAAACCACTATTATAAATATTGATTTTTTATAGCAAAGGATAAGGGGCACTGGGCATGAGTTTTTGGAACCAAGGGGGCGGTGACTCAAAAAAGTTAGGGAACCACTGGTCAAGAGCTAATGGCTTAAAACCCCGACCACTTTACAAATACAATTTTTCAATGGTTACAAAAATTGCCTAAACAATTTTTATACATTTATACTTCAAACAATGTGATCTGAAAATGCATCTTTTGATGGGTATTACAATCTTAATGCACATCAATAATTGTAAAATAATGGGGTCATACTAATAACATAGTAGATTAATACAATATAATAAGTCGAGTATATAAAAATTTATAAAATAATATCATTCCTAATATTAAATTAATAGGATAGTATGGCTAATATGCAAAATTCCCTTTAAATGGGTGCTACAAAAATCCAGTTTAAAATTACTGATTAATTTTTAAATAACTAATCTATTGCAACTATATTTATTTTGTAAAAAATGTGTTACTATCTGTGGGAAATTATTCAGTCTTTATGAAAATAAGTACAATAATGTTATTGTTTATAATGATTGTAAATACAATATGATGTTTCCTTTTGTTTGTTTTTGCTCTACATGATGATCATTATTAATGCTATTCTTGTTGTAGGAGCTGTATAATCTGACTCTACCTAAGTGGACGATCTCTGTCTACCCTGAAAACCTTCGATCTCTATCTTTGTATAGCCAGTATCACTTGATGGCATTGACACGGACGCAACTTAAATATAGTATAGGTGAGTTCGAGTGGAGACGTCAATAAACATAACCGGCCCCATGATATAGTGGTCAGCGCACCTGGCTACCAACCTAGGGCCCCAGAGTTCGATTCCCGAAGGTCATTAGGGTCGGGTTAGTTAAGTTTACGTTAGGTTTAAGTGTTTCCACTGGTTCCACACCCTAATATTCACTATCACCATCACCTAATCTCATCGGGACATGGAAAGAGCCTCCACGAAAAGTATGTATGATTAGTACATTCGGGCCTCCCCTGGACAACGGTACATTAGTACAGGCAAATCTTCCCACCAATTGGGCTTCGGGCGAAGTATCCCAATCACGCATTAATAAAATAAATAAATACTCAAACATTAAAATAAAGAAATTGGCAACTGTCAAAGTATGAAAAAGTAAATTAAACATAAAAGTGACACATAAGTTGTCACGTGGTCTATGGAGTCAAAACTGGTAATAGAATGGATAGCTGGTGATCATAAGTCGAAGTTAACAAATATGCCAGGTGAATTGGGGATGTTTTTCCATATGTGAGATATCACTGTCAATTCTCATCCTCTACCCACGCTAATGTGGGTGCAATTTCTCTTAACAACGTTCCTTTTGCTTACTACCTTGGTTTAAGACGTAACGGCTCCAGCGGTTGCATCGATATCATGGACTTCCGATTGTGGGGAGATCAGGGTTCGAACTTCGGCTGGGTGTACTGAGAGTGTTATATATTAAATGTTTTCCACTCTCCTTCTACGTAAATCCTGGTAAAATTAAGCTAAAGTCAACCTTCCTCATCCCAAACATATTGGCTCAATTATAACATATGTGCTTACCCCAAACTAGTAGAGTGGGACGCGGTGAGAAAAAAATTTAAGCATTTTTTTATACCACGCCTCACTACCCTTTCGGATTATACGGGAGGCCGCTAATAGCATTGGTGATCAACGTAATAGGATAATAGTAACGCAACTCTGATATATACTGTATATATAACATGTATATGTTTGTGTACAATATTATTGAGAATAAACGCTACTGACCAGTTTCCCGAATATAGAATTTTCTCACTACACCAGGCTTATTGTTAAGACAATTAAATATAGATAAATCCACTTCAGTTGTCGAATAGTACAAGGCGTCACTGTCGTGTTAGACTGGCCTTCTAATAACGGGGAGATCGGGGCTCTAATCCCGGTCGGGCCTAATGAGAGTAGTTATTCCTAAATGCGGGTAGATTGGCCCTAAAATGCTTCCTTCCTTGTCCTTGTCCCTACCCCATTAGAGTAATTATCATAAATGCGTATAATCTAAACAGGTAGTAAGACGTGGTGTATATATATAGGGGGGAACGTGTGCTTACTGCTCAATACTAGAAACTTGTTGCACTTTGAAAATAATATAACAAAGTGTTATTATTGCATATATAAATAATTACTATATTAATTATTTAAAATACCTCATAGCACTATTTCATATGCAACCACCAATGTAGCTTGTATTGACTGTTAATGTTGGCTTCACTGATATTGTAGAAGAGTATATGACCTGATAGACCGGGTTCAATCCCCAACCAATTGAATTCAGAGAATATTTCAACAAACTGTATTCTCCTATTTTTCACGAAAATAACTCTTTATTTTGCTCGTTATAAATGTAATGTGTTACTATATACTATTACGTAGCAATACATTTGATATGCAATCCATTCAAATTATTATGCATTCCTTTACACTTATAAGTACCAAGCTTATTATTAACTTCTATGTTCCAACACGGTACTTGAAATAACATATTAAATTTAGTATATTTTGAAATATTTAGAACCAAAATTAGCGTTTTATACTATACATTTATTAAGAAAAAATCGAACAAAAATTTTACAAAAAAAAAAAAGTCAATTCTTTAAGATAGAGTAAAATTTATTATTAATTGAAAAAATCTGATTTAATAATTAATAATAATTTTTACGTATGGACAAAATTAAAATACTCTTTGATCTAATTAAAAAATATTTGCAGCGCATTGTTGAAGGTTTATTGGGGGTTTAAGCACCCTTCTAAATATTTTTTGCTAGGATGAAAAGGAGCAGCTCACAAATTAAACATTTTATCTATTCTCAAAAAGACCATCTGAATTTTTTCGGAGGATAGCAAAGGAAGATATTTGGTATGATTTCGTTCTATATGGCAGGAAAATTTGTTGGTAAATACATTTATTGACAATTATTGATATACATGTTTAGTTCAGTAACCATACTTTTAACAACTAGAAATATAATAATTAAAACAGTATGGGAGAATGTTTTGAACTTATGTTGTGTTGTGAAGAGTGAAAAAGAAATTCATAAAATGTTCCAAAACTTTTAATTGCTTTGCGCTAAACACAAGTCGGGGAATTAAATAATCGTAAAGAAAATGTGGCATTTATAAATATAGTTAAAAACGTGTCAAAGTGTTTATAAAAAAAAGACGAAGATATTTTTTTTCTATAATTGAAAATAAACGTATAATATAGCTCACACATTTTTTTAATATTATTATTCCATTATTATTTTACCAACCGACCGTAGAGAACGAACCACTCCTGAAAAAGGAACCATGGTATAACTGACAAAAAAAAGGGAGTTAGAGTGAGATAAAAGGGGTGTGGTTGGTAAAGGAGGGGAAGGGGGAGCACGAGAGTAGCTATTGTAAATATATTCTTTTTTTTTATTAAATTATTATTATTATTATTAGCACCGCGTCTTACTACCCGTTCGGGTTATACATACTTACGCTAATGTGCAATGGTAGGGTGATTGTGAGATGAAATGGAGGACCTACAGTTTAACGTGGGATCCGAACCACGGTGGAGGCCTGGCATTCCTCACATTCACAAGTTGTGATTAATACACATCTTGTCAGAGGTGAAGGAAGGGTTTGTCAATCAGATAGATCTGTGCCGGGACCAAGGGTTGAACCCCGGACCCCTAGCACAGAAGTCCGACACCTTACCCTTTTATTAAATGTATTTAAACATTTCTAGAGTTTTAAATTTTAAGTTTAATTTTTTGTAATAAAAAAAAGCTTTAAATGTTTCGACCCGCCTCGGTGGCGTAGTTGGCTAACGCGCTAGTCGTGTTGAGTTTGACCTCCGAGGACGGGAAGATTGAGGTTCGAATCTCGGTCGGGTGAACTGGGGGTGATTTTTCCTAAATGGTTTTCCACTCTCCCTCCACGCAAATGCGGGTTTACTTCCTCTAAATTCAACCCTCCCAATTCCTAATACATTAGTGTAATTAGTACTTAAGCGTATAACCCGAACGGGTAGTAAGACGCGGTGCTAAATATTATTATGTTTTGAAAGGCTTTATATACAGGCTACTATAGTCAACCTTGGTGGTCTTGGGGTAAATTGCTCGAATCAGGATCAGATGTGAGCTACATCCCAGCCGAGGTCGACGGATTGATATTGAGCGATAAAAATCCGTAGCACAACTTCCTTCGGATATTAGCAAAAAATATTATTAAATACTCATATAAAAAGCTGCTCACTTAGTTAAAACATAGGCTTGACTGTATAAATCCTACACTCCCTAAATAGCCCAAGTGGGAGTTTTGAATACTCTACTGACATTTAAAAAATTTGGGTTTGAGAGGTTAGTTAAACATACTTCGCTAAAAATTATATTTGAGTGTAATTATTAATGTATTTAAGAAATGAGGTAACCTGGTGGTCTAGGGGTAAGGTGTCAAGATTCTGTACTGGGGATCCAGAGTTCAATCCTCGGTCCCAGCACAGATTTATCTGATTGTCAAACCCTTCCTTCACCTCTGACAATACGTGTATTAATCACAACTTGTGAATGTGGTGAATGCCAGGCCTCCACCGTGGTTCGGATCCCACGTTAAACTGTAGGTCCTCCATTTCATCTCATAATCACCCTACTATTACACATTAGCGTAAGTGCGTATAGCCCAAACGGGTAGTAAAACGCGGTTCTAATAATCATAATCAAATAAGAAATACACCAAAATATAATAATTATATAACTACCATAATATAATTTAACCCAAAAATAGATATAGCATGTGATATTAAAAATACTCCATTTGGTATTGTGAAGGAAAAAATGAACCTTCTTTATTAGGCTTCCTCAGATAGTACATTGTAATATACTATCAAACATTACCAAAAGAACGTACTAATAAATACTTTTTTAGCACCCTGTCTTACTACTCGATCGGGCTATATGCTCATGTATTAATTATGCTGTGGATTTAGGAATTAGGAAAATTATATTTAGAGGAAGGGTACCCGTATTTGCTTGGAAGGAGAATGGAAAACCATTTATAAAAAAACACCCTCAGTACACCCGACCAAGATTTGAACCTTGATCTCCCCGTCATTGGCAGTCTAGTCTACTGCAAGAGTAGCGCATTAGACCGTCCGACCACCGAAGTGGGTTATTAAAGACATTTACATTATAAAACTAACCAGCCCCGTGGTTTAGTGGTCAGTGCACCTGGCTACAAGCCTAGGGGTCCTGGGATCGATTCTCAGCTAATATTTGGGATGTTTTTCTCGAAAGGTTAATTATCCCAACGGTCACCAGGGTATGGTTAATTAGGCTTGAGTTAAGTTTAAGAGTTTCCACTGGTCCCACACCCTAATATTCACTATCACCATCACCAGCTAATCTCATAGGGACATGAAAAGGGCCTCCACGGAAATAATATACAAATAGTACATTCGGATGTCCTCTGAGCAACGATACATCAGTACTGGCTAATCTTTCCACAAAGTGAGCTATGGGGGAAGTAGCACAGAAGTGCAATATTTAATAGTATAGTAATTAATCATATATTTATATAATATGGACCAATTCTGTAGTCTACCAATCAGAGAGAGACTGTCTACACATCCAGAGGTCTCGGGTTCAATCCCCAGCACTTCGAAATTTTCTGTGAATCAGTGGATCTGGAACGAGGTCAACTCAACCTCGTGAGGACAAATGAGGAGTGACTTGAATTAAAATGTAAAGGATTTGGTCTAGAAAACTGAGATTAACGGCTGGAGGGTTTGCTGTTCTGAACCCATGACACACTATCAGTTTAAGTTGGCAATGTCTTTGCCAACAGACGGTGGTCGTTCGCATGGATTGTATTGGATTGTAGGCTAATACCATGGGGTTTATATATATAATATAATTAATATCATTATTGAAGGAAGGCCAAACATATTTAATACTTTTCAAGAAATCTAAAGTTTAGCGTCTTAAGGCGAACTGAATTTTAAAATAAAATCAGTGATTTGACTGTGGAAGCAACTTTAAGTTAGTACATATTCTTGTAACCACGTTGGTTTTGTTGGTGAAGGTATTCAACGAAGTTACAGGCTAAGTGTCACATCATAGCAGCTTAGTAAGTGCCATTCATTGTTAATTATACTACTATTATTTGTAAATAACGTTCATATATTTACTCATACAAAAATGTTTGTGCTGTCTTAAGGGTCTACATGAAATTACATAATTATCAAGTTAGCTACACTCTGTCTACCTTGAACGGTAGCAGACTTACCTTGACTGATACGGTGCTATTTTGAAGAATACAGTGTAACCCAGTGGTATTCAACATTTAGTATGCGTACCCCCGAGGGTCCTCAAATATATCTTAGGGAGTACGTACAATTTAATTATTTAATGATAATAACTGAATAATCAGGGCCAGATTTAGGGTTAGCTACAAGAGAATCGGACATAAGGACATGTGATCTGGAAGTGCCATTTCTCTTTCTCTGTTTCCTACATGTATATTATAGTGTATGTATAATTTGTATTATGCACCAACAATTTTGGAGGTAGAAAGTTGATGATATATTATATCTGGGGTTACGCGAATAAAAATGTTGAATACCACTGGTGTAGCCAATTAAGGTCAATCCGCTATCTTTCATAGTAAATGAAGAGTACCTAGTTTCTATAAGTATATTAAATACACTATTAATGAATGAACCCGCTTCGTTGGCCACATGGTTTAACGTGCTACTCTCACACTCTCACAGTTAACTAGACCGCCGATGACGTGGAGATCAAGGTTCAAATCTTGGTTGGGTGTACTGAGGAGGGTATTCCCAAAAATTGTTTTTCACTTTCCCTCCACGCAAATGAGGCAACACTTCCTCTAAATATAGCCTTCCTAATCCCTAAAACCACTAACGTAATTAGTACATAAGCGTATAGACCGAACGGGTAGTAATACGCGGCGCTAAAAAATATAGGACGTAAATTTAAAAATGACGCCTGGACACTGGGATCGAATGCAGACCCATGGTTTATCGTGCAAATGCTCTACCACCGATTTATCTAAGATGCGTCACATGCTTAAGGTCATTCTTCATTAGTATTTTAAGTCAGAGTCTCTTATAGACNATAATATATAATTGATATCACGACCACTGGCTACTCACGGGTCACATTATGTTGCCGAGTACATTGAAAATTGTACATGAAAGAAAATTACTTGGAAGAAAGAAAACACTTGAACAATTCATTGGCATTTGCGCGCTAAGCCGAGGGTCCCAAATTTTATTCCTGTCACCGGGTGACCTTTTACATTTACGAATATGATATTTGATACATAATAATCCAAATATCATTTCGATCTTCAAAGATTAACTGCTCAAGTACAATTAATTGTACAGTTAGTGTTTACTTTCTTACATTTTCATAATCCAGGCTTGAGCTAGAAATATTTAAAGCAAGTATCTCTAGTCACTTTTAATTATTTTAATTTCATAAACATATAAACATATAGTATCACTATATTAAAATATTGCTATTATTAATATAAATTGTAGATAACATTAGCAAAACAAATATAGGCTTTATTTTATTAAAGTAGATTCTGTTTAAGGTGGGGATGTAGGGAACGCGAGAGAAGATAGTGGTTTTTGCAGTTATAGTAACACATTTTTTTTGTCAAAATAAATAATATATTTTTCCAGTGGAAAGATAGTTTAATTTTCTTCACGTGGTGACATCAAGAGTTGTTGAATATGTGTCGAGGGTGTCTTGGAATTTACTAACAACTTTTTATCTTCATTTAAAAAGTATCTCAGCCAATGCCACCATTGCTCATGAAAGATATTCAAGAATTTTTGAGATCACCACGTGAAGAAAATTAAACTCTAGGTTTCTACTGGAGCGATATTTCATTTATTTTGAAAAGTTTTGTTATAAAAGCTGCAAAAACACTGACCTTTTTTCGAGTCTCCTATGTCCCCACCTAACTTAGGAGACCATCTTTCAGTCAATTAATCTGAATACTAGTTATAAAATCACGCTCGAACCAGAAATATAATCGAAGTGCGGTTTTCTGTATACTTCACGTGACAACGGCTATATTAAGATCAGTGAAATAGCGAATAATATATATACAGTAGAACCTTGATAGTTCGAATTAATTAGGACCGGGGGTGGTTCGGATTACCAATTCGTTTGTATTAGCAAGAATACATTTTATTTTATAAACAAGACAGATAGAATACGATATAATAAACTACAGTACAATAATTGTTTCTTAAATATATATATTATTTTTTACCAATGTGGAGTATTCAGACGCAAAATGATAGGCTGTGTAATATTTTGGTAAAAAATATAATCACTAATTGATAATAATAAAAACTAACTAAAAAAATTACTAATTAAAATAATTGTCACAGTGGGCTCACGCACTTTGCTCGCTAAAACGTTCATTTTAAAATGCCTTCCTCCCTGTTTTCTACATTTCATACATCTGTATTTTGGCCTATTTTACTTAAGGTGCGTTCGGACTATCAAGTCTCTATTGTATATAAATATTTATAAATGTATATATGTATATAGATAAATTATTTTTTAATCTACATGCTATTTTGGGGTAAAATGACTCAGAAAATGTCCAAAAAGGTTCATTAGAATGATAGACATATTTAAAATTTCCATTTATTCTAATAAATGTGCAACTAAAGTGTTAATTACTAAACTGGTGACATAGATTGATAATACTTCCACAACATTTAGTCTAAATCAACCAAATGATTATATGACAAACAAATTATCATATAGTTTCGATAACTTTTGCAACTGTAACTAGAACATATAAAAAATATCTGGTTAACCTTGACAAATAATTGTTGCTATCTTATCGACAAGTATATGTCAAATATAGTCACTGAAGAACATGTAATTTGACATAAGAGCATATCAACATTTTCTCATAACTTTTGTAACTGTCACCTTTATTTTGTAACTGTCTCCCTGTAAACCTTAATTTTGTAACGGTCACCTGTTTTTTTTTTTTAACAAATCTACATTTAAAGTACTTTTAAAAAATTACAGGCTTACATTTTGTTGCCAGCATTGGTAACATTTTACTATATTGTTGTTGTAATTGTATAGGTGTTGATAATATATATCAAAATTAACAGCTGAGAATCACATGATTTGATGTATGAATACGTGAAAGTAGATCTAGTATTTTTTGTCTGTCAGTTATGTCCATTTGTAAGAGAATTCAAAAGATGACAATTATATGGGTCACTAAAATCACTTTCATAATATACAGACATCATAAAATGTTCCGCATTTGTCACTTTTCACAAATACAATAAAGAGTTTTAAGCGTAGCGATAAAGTTGCATCCTATGAATGCGGCCCTAAAAAAGTTCTGAACCAAGAATCGTACCACGATAACACTATATCTACGACCTAATTGAAATCGCATAAAGGTAACAATTGTTTTCAATAGTCTGGCAAGTGTTAATTGTTTCCGCCAAACTGTCTTAGGTCCACTGATAGATGAGATTGTGAGTCTGATGATAGACAAGCAAATGGGTCAGCTAAATCCTGATAGGAAACTCTTCATGTATTCGGGCCATGACTCCCAGGTGTTCAGCCTGCTTCGAGCACTGCGAGTGTTCAATGGACTGCACGTCCCTTACGCTGCTGCAGTACTCATAGAGCTTCGTCGCGCTGGGGATAATCACGTCGTCACGGTGAGTTGGGGTCAGAAAGGGACATTAAGGGCCAATTTCATGGTCTGACCTAGTATGGTGCCGCTCTTGAGACGTACTAAGTCTAGCTATGTTTTTTATTTCCTTTTGTATTTAACTTGCACTTTCTGAACCGACTTATTATATCAGCACATGGGAATTTCTATGAACGAGAGTGAAAGGACCTACCAATTTTGCTAGGTAAGGTATTTTCACATACCTTACATGATTCTTTTACATGCTCCAATTGACATGGGGCCGATGGTTTTACTTCCCCTCCAAAGGAAGATGTGATACGGATTTGTATCTCTCAAGAAAAATCTTTTGACCTCGGCCGGGTTTGAACCCATGAACATCGGGCCCTGAGGAAGGAATTTTACTCAAAGACCACTGAGGTTGACTCTTACCTAAATCGATTGTATTTTATTAATAGAAAATGGCCTCACATCTTTGCCCCACTAGATAAGGTCTCTAAAATTACTTCATTTAAGGGTTCACTTGACAAATTGTGTTCATTGAACTGTACATTTTTAAACATAAAATTAACCTAATTTATTGGTGCATATACTATTAAATCAAATTTTATTTTTATTTTGTTCTGATTTTATTATTGTCATGCATATAATGGTAAACCTATTTATCAGTAAAATAAATGTTATATTTAATTTTTACATTTGTAAATCCTTTGATTATGGTTATTCTCCCTCTCTCAAATAATAAATATGCTTCACATATTTATTAGTCTATCTTTGATATGTTTAATTCACTGTGTTGTAAATTTGAATCGAGCGGAG